>VYXD01000760.1:3253-14254 GCA_013397195.1 Hylia prasina
TTTTTTCCCTCCTTCCTTCTCTGAGACCAAACGCACATTGCTTTAACATCGCTGTTTTCAAGTTTCACTCAGTGCCAAATCCAAGTCAGTTCAGCTGTTGCCAGTAACTACTGTTCTATTTGCAAAGACCTCTGGATAATTATTATCCCTCTCATTACTGCACAGAGATTCAAAACAACCTCCTCCCTTTTCCCCTGGATGGGAGTGGGCTGGGCAGGGACTGGCAGCACATGGGGCTGGCAGCTGCCAGCCACGGGAGGGGACTTCCCAGCCCCAGTGCCAGCCCCACAGGGCACCCCAGGCAGGGGCTGGGCCAGGGGGGCTGGGGCTGCACAGGCAGCTGAGGGCTCCTGCCCCCCCAGCTATGATCGAGAGGGGCCTGCAGCGCTGCACAGACCATTTCCAGCCCCGGTATGTGACACCTGCATGAAAAAAGTGTCCCTGCCCCTCGTCAGACCCCCCATCCGCCTGCCCATGCAGCTCAGGTTCCTCTGCCAAGTGGTCAAGGGCGATGTGTGGGGCCCATCCCCTCACCCTGTGCTCCCTTGGGGGGCAAAGTGATGCCTGGGGATCCTGGCTCTGCTGCAGCATCCCCGTTCATCCCTGCAGTCATGAAATGCTGATGCAAGGAGAGGTCCCAGGGGACTACAGCTCCAGGTGAACAGCTCCATACACAGGCCCAGCCAGGAATTCAATGCCAGCATCCTCTACCAGGGGTGTGCCTGGGCAGGGTGCTTGTCCTGGTGCCCAGGAGCAGGGTGGGGGTCAGGTGTGAGAGACTGGAATGTTAAAGGTTATGGACCCAAAACTGACCTTTCCAAAAGCAGCAGGTGCTTTGCTGAGGCCAGGCTTGCATCCTCCAGCCGAAGGGGAGGAGGAGAGTTTTTGGATCTGCGGTGGGGAAACTTCTGACATGCATAAGAACATATCCTGGGGCAGAGGAGGTGCCCACCCACCATCAGGGCATCACCAGCACAGACCAGCCTTTGTTTAGCAACAGGTTGTTTTTGAGCCACCAAAAGGAGAAGGCCCTTATGCAGATCCTGAGAGATCCTGGCTTAAATGTTTTATTATCATGGCACTGTCCTCCCTTAAACAAATGGCTCAGGGGTAAAATTCCATGGCCCCCGCTGCCCTCAGGAGGTACCAGGACATTCACCTGTAAGTCATGTCTTAGAAGGTGCTATAAATCATCAAGGACCCCCTACGTGCCCCCAGACTCATTCCCAGCTGAGTGGGGAGGTCAGCACAAGGGGTGCCAAGCAATAGGATGAAAACTGATGCTCAGGAAGTTCCACCTGGACAGGAGGAAGAATTTCTTCCCTCTGCAGTGACCGAGCACTGAAGCAGATTGTCCAGAGAATATCCCTCACTGGAGATATTCCAGAGCTGTATGGACTCAATCCTGTGCCCTGTGCTCTGGGATGAGCCTTTTCAAGCAGGGAGCTGGGACTGGGTGACCCACTGTGGGCCCTTCCAACCAGAGCCACTCTGGGATTCTGTGATCACTCTGTGCCCACAGGTTCCCCTGCCCAACTTCTGCACAGCCCTGACCAATACCTGCCCCAGGTATCTGCGTGGGCCCCCTGAGCTACTGGGACACCAGGGATGAGGAGATGTGAGCAGGGAGGTCCCAGGAGCCCACCTGAGCTGGGGGGCTGCAGCTCACCCCTGCTACCCCCCATTCCTGCAGGGACTCCAGTGACAAGGAGGCAGCAGTGAGGATGTGGGGCCAGACACCAGGACATGACTGGAGTCCCAGCTGCACAAGAGAAGCTGGGAGATTCTGCATGGGGAGGGGCTGCCAAAAAACCACCTGGTCCTGGCACCCTGAGCCCATACCCCATAGTGGTCCTGACCTTGGGATACCCCCAGCTCAATGCTGCTTCCAGGTCCACCCCAGCCATTCCCCCAGCCCCTTGATGTCCCCTTCTCCCTTGGTGCCACCATATCCATGCCCAGGGTGTCCCCAGCCCCTCCACATTCCTGTCCATCCCTGTGGTGCCATCCACCCCTCGATGTCCCTTTTCCCAGGCACTTGATGCCCCCATCTCCATCCCCATAGTGCACTCAAACCTGTCCCTGTCCCCACAGCCCCTCAACGCCCCCATCTCTATTTCTGTCATGCCCCCAGCCCTGGGAAGGAAGTGCAAGGCAGGGCAGGGGCAGCTCCATGTGCACTGGGAGCAGAGGGTGCTGCATGACAGAGACCTCAGTGGTGCTGCTGGGGGCAGGACCCCCATCCTCCCCACCTCCATCCTCCAGCACAGCACAGACCCCCACCCTCAGCATCCCCCTGGCAGACACCCCCCCCAGACCCCACTTCACATGGTGCACGGAGGGGTTGAAACATTTATTACCAAGTGCCTTCAGCCCGCATATCCCTGCTCCTCCTCGTCCTCGCTGCTATCCTGGACGAGGTCAGGGTCCACAGGGCTGCAGGCGAGGCAGGTGTCCCCCATTTCCCTCCAACACGACTCACAGTACAGGGCGCTGCAGTCGGGATTGGGGCAGGGCTGGTGCTGGGGAGTCTCGGGCTTCCCACACAAGGTGCAGCGTTGGCGCAAGCAGCGGCGCAGCCAGGGCCAACGCCGGCGACACCATTGCAGCAGCAACGTCCTCTGCATTGTGGACCGTGTAAGGCTCGGCCAGAACGGCTGCAGGGTCAAGGGATGGTGGCAACCCCACCCAGCACCCCGTGTCCCTGTCCACTCACCGGCCCGGGTGGCTGCCGTGCTTGCCGGGCTACGCGCCCGCGCTGCAGGTACAAGAAATACTTCCGCTGCTGCAGCAATTTGTTGTACAGGAACAGCACTCGAGTCTTCTCCCTCTGTGCCGGCAAAGACCATGAGGGGTGGGTGGCTGGGGACACAGCCCACCCAAAACCGAGCCCAGATCCCACCCCCAGGCCGTGCCCAGCCCTCGGACTGCTCACCTTGGGGAAGTAGAAGGCAGCGATGGCGCGGCGCAGGCGGAACGGGTAGACCTGGGCCAGGCAGAGCAGGGCCAGCGCGCCCAGGGGCAGGCAGGTGTTCAGGTACTGCTGCCTCGTCAGCCTGGTGGGCTTTGGCAGGCAGGCTGGGGACACGGCACCGGTGTGAACCCCCTGCAGCAGCCCCTGACCAGGCGTGGGGCTGGGGGGGGTCCCATCCCCGGCAGGGGCTCACCAAAATTCGAGGTCTCCACTTCGGTGTTGACGGAGCTGTTGAGGGCCCCGATGGTGGAGCGCAGCAGCTCTGCCAGCAGGGATTCGCCCATCACGTTCACGGACAAGTGGTGGCTGGCTGTGAGATGAGAGGATAAGGGAGGCTGAGGAGGGGGTGGGATGGCTGAAGGCGTCCCTGCATTGCTGAGGGGCAATGATGGGACCACGGGCTGGCTCTCCAGGGCTGTGAGCTCACTTTGGTAGGAATACTCGATAAAGGAATGGTGCTGGATGATGCTGAGAATGCTGAAGATGAAGTGGTCCAGGCCACAGACAAAGAGGAGGAAGAGCAGGAGTGGGATACACCTGAGCAGCTCCATCACCTGCAGGGAGCAGGGGAGCTGTCAGAGCCTGCTGTCCCCAGCTCTGACCCCCCTGATTACCCCAAGCTCCTCACCATGTACTGCCGCTCAGGCCGCTGCAGGGCCAGGTTGCACGGGAAGATGAAAGACGAGGTCTCCTCCCGGAGCAGGGGCAGCAGTGTCCGCTTGTTCTGGGTGAGGCAGGGGGTGTCTTAGTGAAGCCTCTGAACACCCCACCAGGGGTGATGGGGCTGCCCTGCACCCCTTTCCTCCTGCCCAACCTGCTCTCCACGCCGGGCATCGATTTGGCGGAAATAGGTGGTGATGTAGCAGTTGTCAAAGCCGATGTTGTGACAGTATTGATAGGTGTATTGGAAAGCCCTGGTGAGAGAGGACAGGTTTGGGGTGAAGGAGACACTGGGTGCAGCCCCCAGGACCCCTCCCTTGTCTTCATGTGCCCCCCTAGGCCTGCTGCCAAAGAAGGGCCCCAGCCCTCTGTGCCCCGCAGCTGGCACAGGGGTGTCACCCCCACCCCCTGACCATCCCAAGGCTCACGAGAGGAAGACGAAGAGGAAGGTGAAGGACAGCATCAGGCGGAAGAAGGAGACGGCCAGGCTCAGGCGGGCGCTTTCCTCCCGCAGTTGCGAGGTCACCTCCTCCCGCAGCTGCTCTGCTATCTCGCTGCCCACCAGCATCTTATGGTGCTCCTCCTATGGCAGAGGGGCTGTGGGGCAGGGCAGGACCTGGCCCCAACCTTGGTCATGGGCACAGGGGACAGGCATCCACAGGGTGCCCAGGCACTCACCTGATAGGCAATGCTGGCACTGAATTCCTGGCCGAGGCTGTTGACGGAGTTGTTCACCTGGTCATACATCTTCCCAAAGTTCCCATCCACGGGGATCCTCTCCTCACACCAGCGCCTCATGACTGTAGAGATGGAACAGGGATGGTGGTGGCTGTGGCTGCCATGCCTGGGGCTGCAGGGGTAGAACTAGATCTGCCCCTCCAAAAGAGCACAGGGTCAGGGTCACCTACATTTGACCGAGTGGCAGAGGAACCCAAACTGCATGGGCAGGCAGATGATGTGGCTGACGATGGGCACGGTTATTTTTTCCTTGCATTTCGTGTACATTTCCTGGAAATAGTCTATGCAGCTCTGCATGCCCTTCTGGATCACATCTGGAGGGCAGAAGACCTCAGCTGCCTGTGCAGCCACAGCCCCAGTGGCCCAGCCCCCAACCAGGGTGCCCTATGGGGGCACCACTGGGATCTGGGGTAGACCCCTCCCCATGTGCTGCCAGTCCCTGTCTGCCCCACTCACTGTCACAGCGAAGTCTGGTCTTATTCTCATAGAGCTCCTGGGTGCTGGGGGCCAGCTGCGTGCCTGTGTCCGGGCGCTGCCGCAGGTCGTAGCCCTGCTCACTGGCCACCTGCTCGTTCAGCTCCACGAAGGCTTGCGAGATGTTCTGCATCTCACTGTTGAGTGTGTCTGCGCTCCTCTGCCAGGGCACGCACACAGACACAGGCATAGGCTTGGTCCTGCTCCCCCAGCCCCCCAGCACCCACTGTCCCAGACCCCTCCTCACCACCAGCTCTTCCATGACTTGGCGCATGGGGGCTGTAGATGCCTGCCAGAGATAGCTCGTGTGGTTGACCTGTAGCTCCACCACACACTCCATCGAGCGCTTCGTCTCCATCAGGTTGTACCAGAGGTTGGCTCCAGGCCCTGGTGGCAGCAGGGGTGGCTCAGAGCCCACCAGCTCCCAGCACTCCACAGGGGGACACCGGGATATGGCAGGACCCTACCGTTGTAGATGGCAGCGAAGACAAAGGAGAGAACGTAGAGCCGACCCTCCTTTCCCAGGAACTTGGGGACCATGAGCAGGTTGGCGCAGCGGAAGTGGGGGGATGTGGCCCAGCCTAAAGCAGTCACCCCTGTGCAGAGCAGAGAGCTGAGCCCATGGTCCCACAGAGAACCCCCAGGGGCTCCTGATGGTCCCCATCACCTCACTCCCCTCCCTGTCCCATCCTCACCTGTCAGCCCCCAGGTAAGCTTCACCCTCTGTGTCTCTGGCAGGTCCAGAGGCATGATGAAGAGGTGGCAGAGCCCTGGAACACCCAAAAATGTGTGCTGAGCCTCCAGTGCCACCAGTCCCGTGCTGTGCCCGGCACCAGGACACACTCACCGAGGCCAAGGAGCATCCCAAAGCCAGCACCCAGGAAGAATTTCCTGCCACGATACTCGTCCGGCCGGCTCCAGAGAAACCGGCTGCACGGGCCGGGCAGGACCGCGACCACCACTCGCTTCAGGGCTGGGTGGGGAGGGAGGTGTCAGCCCTGCCCGCTCCCACTGCCCACGGGCAACCCTGGCTGGGAGAGGAGTGGGAGCGGAGCTCACTTGTGTTGGGGGGTTTCTGAGGACGGTGGGATTCTGCCCTAGAACTGATGCCAGTAGGATGCTCCAATGAAGAGGGAACATAGCTGGGTGTCTGCAGGACCACCACCTCCTGCAGCTCTCTATCCCTTCCCTCAGCTTGCTCCTGGTCGTCAAAGTCGTTTCTGGCAGTGGGGAGACAAGTGTTGGGGACCAGCACTCCCAGTGCTGGAAGGGAAGGGCAACATTGCCATCCCCACAGCCAGCCCTCACCTGGAGAGCATCGCCTCGCTCTCCTCCTCCTCCAGCTGGTCTTGCAGCCGGGTGGCCGTTCTGAAGGGGAGTCTCCGGCCCCTTATCATGTCCTTGATGCGCTGCAGCAGCTGCTGCCCTCGCTCCTGGCCCTGCAGCTCCCGCACAGCACCCAGCCACAGCCTTGGTGTCTCCTCATCACTGGAGTCCCTGCAGGGGCAGGAGAGGGCAAGGCTGAGCTGCAGCACACCCCTCCCCCCCACTGCTGCAGCCCCCCAGGCTTGGGAGGGCTCCCAGCACCCCTCTGCTCACATCTCCTCATCCCCAGAGTCCGGGTAGCTCAGGGGGGCCATGCAGATGGAGCAGGTGTTGTTCAGGGCTCTGTAGCACTCACTGCAATACAACCCTGTGGAAAATGGGGCTGTCAGGGGGGGCGTGGAATTTTCTGGGGAGGGGGTCCCCAAGCTGTATGGGCTCCTACCTTTGCAGTTGGGTGTGAGGCAGGCACTGAAACCCGGCTGCTCTGCCGCCCCACAGATCAGGCAGTGTTTACGCTGGATGCCCAAGCAGCGAGCGAGGCGGACAAGGAGAGGGAACCTGCAAGCACAGACCAAATGATCCATGGGGCAATGCCATCCCAGAGATCCTTGCCACACACCCCCAGGGATGATGCTGCCCTTTTCTATCCCCTGGAAGAACTTACCTGGAGATGAGGATAAGGAAGAGTCTGCTTTTCCCGGTGTCGGCCAAGCGCCGTGTGCCAGCTTGGCGCAGGGCAAATATCAGCCATTCCCGCCGTGCCCGGATGATGTTGTGGAGGAAGGCAAGGCGCTCCTGGCATGGAGGGGTTGGGGTGAGGGCAGCTGGTGGCTGAGGGAGTGTAAAGGGACACACACACACACACAGGGGGCTTCTCACCTGCTCTCGGGATGGGAAGTAGGCAGCACACACTGCCCGGCGCAGGCGTGCCATATAGGAACCGAAAACGGCGATGAAGAGCCAGACACCATACAGGATTCCTGGTGGGAAGGAAACGAGTTATGTAGGAGGGGGCACCCCCTACACCCCCCCACCCATCTGGGTCACTGAGGGGGCAGCACCCCTGGTCAGCACACCTATGGTGATGTGGGTGCTCTGGTCGGGCTCCACAGGCTCGATGAGGCAGACCTGGGACAGCACCGAGACCTTGCCCTCCTGCAGCGTGTTGAAGGCAGAGACCAGATCCTGGTAGATCTCGCTGGTGTAGCCCGTCCCATTGACACTGATGGTCATTGTCGATGGCGCTGTGGGCAAACGGCTCAGACATGGGGCCATCCCACAGCCTTGACCCTCAGCCAGCAGAGCACCCAAGGGTGCTGCTCACCCCTGGCGATGATCTCCGCGCTCAGCTGGTGCCGGAACAGGTCAAGTAGCCAGAAGATGCTGTAGTCAGCCAGGAGGATGCTGAACCCCAGCAGCACATGGCGCAGGAACCCAAACAGCTGCAGCCCGTACTGGCGTCGCTCCCTCTTTGACAGCCACAGTGCACCTGGATGGCCACGGGAGCACCACAAGGCCATGTCAGGGGGCTCAGGCCCGGGCTGGGGGATACCCTCGGGGGTGGGGCTGACCTGGGGGGATGTAGTGGCCCCTCTCCAGTGCTGACAGGGGCAGCACGGTGGGTTTGCCCTCCTCTGCACACTTCAGGTCCAGCTCCACGAACCGCCGCGTGATGTAAACGTTGTCGAAGGTGTCATCCCGCAGGTAGCGGCGCTGGTACCGCATCGCCCTGGGGGCACAGTGGGGAAGCTGAGCACCTGCATGCCAGGTCCCTGCCCCCATGGGTCACCAGAGCACTGCTCACTGGTAGCACAAGTAGAGGATGGCCAGGACAGAGATGTAGGAGAGGAACTCCAGGGCGTGGTGGTAGGGCTCCATGTGCTGCTGCACAGCCTCCATCATGTCGGCAGACACCTCCCCGAGGCTCTTGCTGGCGTTGAAATTGAAGCTGAAGTGGTGCACGACCGAGATGTTGAACTCAAACTCGGCGCGGACACGGTTCAGGGCATCCGTGAGAGCTGCAGAGGCAACAAGAGGTGCTGTGCATTGCGGCAAGAACCAGAAGAGGGACGCAGAGAAGGAGCCCCGACCCCCCATGGCACCGGGATACTCACGGGCTGTGACGCTGATCCGGATGAAGGTCTGGATGTACTCAGGGATGCTGCAGAACATGGCAGCCACTGCAGAGAAGGGGATCTCTGCTAGGGCTGGGCCCCCGTGATGGGGACACATCTGCCCCTTCACCCTATTAGCCCCCCATGGCAGAGGGACATGGACTCACAGGCACTCATCACTTCGCAGAGGAGCTTGAAGGTGAGGACAATATAGCAGATGTGGAAGAGGAGGGGGAGGGCACGCTCACATCTGTCCTTGGCCTTGTCCATGTAGCGAAAGCAGCTACTCCGGGGTGTCCCCAGCTCACGGTTACACATGTAACCAGCCTTTGCCAACCACATCCAAACGTTCCGCAGGGCTCGGGCTGGGCAGGGAGTGGGCATTGGAGATGGGGATGGAGTGAAAGGAGGGTAGGGAGTGCTGGGGGTGGGGGCACCGCCGGGAATCCTGCTCACCAACGTGTCTGGTGGAGTCTGTGATAGAGCGGACAAACTTACGGACACGGTCACCCACCACCTTGGCATTCTGGCCAATGTCCTTGATTTTCTTCTGCATGTCTGCAGAGAGAGGGGACATCTGAGCACACCTCAAAGAGAGAGGGTAGCCTGAGGCTGTCTGTGACTCCCCCAGGAAGGGCCCCTCCAGTCCCTCCGCCTTCCCCCAGCCCCCTGCTCACTCAGCAGCGGCTCCTTGGCACGTTGCAGCCGCTCGGCTGTCTGGTTTTGGGCCAGTTCAGCCCCACATGACAGTGCCTTGGCGACCTGGGAGATGTTGTGCAGGAGATTGGTGCCAGGGCCTTGCATGGTCAGGCACAGCGCCAGCATCATGATCAGCATCTTCCCCTCCCCTGCAAAGACAGTGCAGTCCCGGGGCTCAGCCAGGAGCTGGCCTCCCCTGGCACCCCCAGCTCCCAGCACAGGACCCATCGCTGCTCACTGGTGAAGAAGTGTGGTAGTGCCAGCAGCACAATCATCCGTGTCTTCATGGAGAAGGCCATGCCCAGGCCCAGCCCCGCGCCCAGGATGACGGTAATGCTCAGGCAGTACCAGACATTGTGGCCCTGCACCAGCAGCACCAAAGCCCCATAAATGCTGGCCAGAGCCAGGCCCAGGGTGAGGCCTCCGAGGCTGCGGGCGAACTCCTGGGCCTTGCCCGGATCCTCTGGCCGGCACTTGGCCCCAGCCGGCAGGGCCCAGTTCTTGCACCGGCCCCTCCGGCGCCGCAGGCCTCTGCCCAACCCCGAGACCAGCCCCATGCCGAGGTTCCTGCTGCTCCCTCCGGCTTTCTCTCCGTGGGATAACAGCAGATGGAGTGAGCAGTTTGCAGCGTGCTGCTTGCAGGAGTCCTACCGTTGTCAGTTCCTGCATGACCGTTTCCGTTGCCTTCAGAACACTTCAGCAGTTTCAGTTGCACTCTGTTGCAGTGGGTGCTGCTCATTCTGATGTTCATCTTCCAAACTGAGAAATTCTGTGTAATTACGTGTCAGTAATTGCAGCTTTAATAAGCCTCAGCACTTGTAGAGAGAAAAAACTTGAGCCAATAAATCAGTGGGAACCGGAGCCCCTGGAAGACTGAACACACGGACCCAGGACACTTGGCCACACAACCACGAGATGGAGAAGAATAAACAAGGCCAGCCATCAGCCAAAAGAGCAAAGTGGGTAATTGCAGCAAGGGAAGATCATGACCACTGAGTCAAGAAACCCACTGACCCAAAAGGAGAAAATTGAGCATGCAGCCTAATTAGCATGAGAAGCAAGAGAAACATTTAACCAATAGAAGAGAAAATACTAATTAGTACTAATTAACGAGGAACTGTGTAACTTGAAGACCATGAATGTTTAATACATGTTTGCTAAAGTGTAGAAATAGTGAACAGTTTGCTCACTGGGGATTGCGTTGGGGATTGACCCCTGGCACAGAACTGAAAATAAATCAAATCTCTGGGCCCTGGGTGGAATTGGTCTCTTGCACACCAGGAGAAGGAGCCCATTTCAGGACAACACTTTGGTCACCCAGATGGGATGGCCATAAAGCCTTGCTTGGATCATCTTCCTGCACCCAGTAATGGGAGAATGGGACCCAGCAGGACTCCTGCAGTGTCCCAGGCTGCGAGCACTGCTGGAGGGGTGTGGGAGCTGGTGTTTTGCTGGTGGTCCCACAGATCCCAGCCTTCTCCAGGACAGCAGCAAGGAGGGGGTCCCAGCAATGAAAGCTGCAACCCTCATGCATGGCATGAACTGGGGTCTGTGGGGTGCAACTGCCAGGGCATTGAAAGGGGGGATGTAGGGGGGATGGAAGTGGGGTCTTCTGTGTGTGAACAGGTGAAGGTGGGGCTGTGTGGTGTCTGGGTAATGGGGGTGGGGGTCTCCACTGTCTGGGATGATGAAGGTGGGGATCTCCGTTGCAGGAGGAGATAAAGGTAAGGGTGTCTGGAGTACAGGATGGTGATAGTGGGGTGTCTCTGTTGTGATGTGGGGCTCTCTTCTGCCCTGGGGGATGGAGGCAAGGGGCTTTGCCATCCCGGGAGGTGAAGGTGAGGGGGCTTCAGTGTACAGGATGACGAAGGAGGAGTCTCCAGAGCATGAGATGGTGACGGTGGGTGGCCTCTCCTCTCCTGGGAGATGAAGGAGGGAGTCTCCACCCTACGGGAGGAGGGCAGGGGTCTCGGGACGGGCGGGGGTCAACCCGCAGCAGCACCACTGGACTGTCAG
>VYXD01000760.1:89953-107826 GCA_013397195.1 Hylia prasina
TTCCCATTTCCCATCACACAGTTTCTACCCACTCCACTGCATCGCTCTGTCCCCACCTCACCTTACACCTGTGTCACTGCCTTGTGCCCCTCATCCAGGCATGGGGGTTCCATCCCCCATTCCAGCCCCCTGCACCCCTCACCTGCTCAGGGTGCCCTCGGGCACAGCGATTGCAGCCCCCACTCCCCTGCCCTAGGGCACCTGCCTGCGCTGAGGACACAGGATGAGGGCACCATCTCCAAACCTCAGCAGATCATAACACACCTCAGGAAACAGGTACAGGGGGCCTTGGGGCACGCCCTGCCCCTGGCTGCAGGGTACTGGAGCCCCCCAGGGAGGACGCAGCTCTGTTGTGTCACCCACGGGTGGGATTTGGCGCATCCCGTGGGATCAAACCGGGTGTTTGCTCCGCAGAAGTACAATGCTGACTACGACCTGTCGGCCACACAGAGCGCAGACACGCTGGCCTTCGTGTCCCTCCTGGAGGAGAAGCTGCTGCCAGTACTGGTGAGGCTCGGGGGGGCTGCAGGGAAGGGGCGCTCGCCAAAGCTGGGGTCTCCTCCCTGGAGCTGTGCCGGTGGGTTTGGGTGTGTGCCCAGCTGCCCGGGAGCCTGGCATGGCAGGGATGGGGGTTTGGGGTTGGCAGCAGTGGCTTGTGCGGCCCAGGCTGGGATCTGCCCTTGACCCCAATGCTCCTGTGGCCTCTCATGGTCTCCAAGGTGGCTGTGCTGGACAGGGGCTCTGGTGTGCCAGCAGTGCTGGCTGCAGCCCCACCGTGGCCAGGCTGTGCATTGTTCTCTGCCACAGATCCACACCTTCTGGGTGGACGCAAAGAACTACGTGGAGCACACACGGAAGTGGTATGCAGAAACCATCCCCTTCCCCCTGAACTTCTTCCTGCCCAACGCCATGCACAAGCGGCACCTGGAGCGGCTGCAGCTGATGTGGGGGGATGACTACATGGAGGATGAGGAGAAGCTGGAGAAGGAGGTGAGGCACGGGATCTGGGCACAGTGGGTCCTTGGCGGTGTCCGAGGGGTCCTTGGGAGGCCAAAATCCAAACTGAGGTCTGGCTTCCCCCCTCCTGCTCCCCTGAGCACTGTGGCAGTACCTGGGCAGGTGACAACCCTCTGTCCTCCTCCTGCAGCTCTACCGGGAAGCTCGGGAATGCCTGACACTCCTCTCCCAGCGTCTCGGCTCACAGAAGTTTTTCTTTGGAGACTCGTAGGTGGCCAAAGGGCGAGAGGGGAAGGGGCCTGAAAGCTCCCCATACCCCGGCAGGGCTGAGGCCCCATAGTCTGCAGGGGAGCTGCAGCCCCTGTGTGTTGCTTTGGGGGTGGAACAGGCTTGCAGGAGACAGGGCACCCTCCCAAGGTGGGGTAGCCACATGCCATCCCCAGGGGTGCTGAGGCTGGGGGTGGCTGGTGGGTCTGGGTGGCTTTGGGTGGGGACCCCAGGCACAGCTCTGTTTCCCAGGCCAGCTTCCCTCGACGCCTTAGTCTTCAGCCGCCTGGCGCCGCTCCTGAAGGCAAAGCTGCCCAACGGGAAACTGCAACAGCACCTGAAGTCCCTGCAGAACCTGTGCAACTACTGCACCTCCATCCTCAGCCTCTACTTCCCCTGGGACAGAGGTGAGAGCCGTCCCACGCTTGACCCTACAGGCTTGGGGTGACTTGTCCCCCCAGGTACATCCCCAGCTGGCGCTCGGTCTCAGGGTGACCCTCCCCACCTACATCCCTGCTCTGCCCCTCCAGGTGACCCCCTGACCGATGCCCCTCGGGCTGCGGGCACAGATGGCAGTGAAGCAGAGGAGGACCCCCACAAACGGCGCAAGCAGCTGCTGTCGGTGCTGGTGGGGCTGGCGGCCATGCTGGGCTACGCCTTCCTGAGCGGCATCGTCTCCATCCAGCGCGGCAGCGTGGGGCCGGCCGGCCGGCAGCCTGTCGCCCTGGAGGAGGAGGAAGAGGAGGAGGAGGAGTGAGGATGAGCTGTGTGACTGTTCCTCCCCAGCCCCTGGAACTGACTGTTTTTACGCCGGGAGCCTGGCAGCATCGCTGTCCACGGGTGCTCCGCTCTGTGTCCCACCAGGAACCACAGCCCTCTCCGTGGGAGCGTCCCTGCCATGCCAATAAACCTCCCTGTCTCCACCTGCACCCTCTCATACTCGCAGCACCCTCGAAGCCCTTCCCAGTTTCCCCAGTTGCCCAGGCTGGAGTTTTGCAGCAGGCACCAGTGTGTCCTGCCTGTGGCTCTGCCCCTTGCTCTATCTGAGGGGACTTGAGGGTCTTGCTGAGGACAGGGCAGATGCTAAAAGCATCTGTGGCATCTCGGCAGCATCCTGTCCCTTCTCCAACAGCTGTAGGGCTGAGCCCCACACTCCCCTGCATCATTCTGACGTGGCATTCCTCCGGGCAGCGCAGACAGCACTTCTGTGAGGCTGATACCTCCCCTCCATGCTGATGCCAGCCCGTCTGCCCCGAGCACGGCAGCACAGCCAGGACACAAAACCAGAGCCAAGGGCAGCCGGGGCTGCTCGTCAGGACACGTCCCCAGCCCAGGAGCACTCCCTGCTGCCAGCGGGACACCCGGAGCCCCGCTCCAGCAGCCGGGATCCCTCCGGCGCTGACATCTGTTTGCATTCCACTGCGCCTGCCAGCACCGGGGAGCTCCTGCAGCTGGCACAGCTGGGAGTGCATCGCGTGGGCTGTGAGAGGGGTCGGGGGTGGCCACCTGGGCTCCCTCTGCCCCCGCGGTCCCCGAGGCCACCCGGCGTGGGGCTGGTACCGGTGTTGGCCGCGCTGCCGTTCCCGCTGGCTGCTGCCGGTTTACGAGTGCACAGATGGAAAGGCAGCGTGGGGCCAGGTCGGCACACAGCCCTCGCTTGTTTGGCTGCCGGCTGCCACCGCCAGCGGCATCCCAGCCCTGCTGCTGCGGTGGCTGAATGTCCCCCGGCTGCGCTCCTGGACACGCGCCCCCCGTGCCCCCCACCCGGGTGCAATGACCAGGGGCCCCCACACTGGGCTGGAGCAGAGCCATGGTGCTGGGCCAGCTGCAGAGCCTCCCCCATACTGGCCCAGTTCGAGGGGCCCCACTGGGAGGGGGATGACTCAGTGTAGCCCCCCCCTTCTCCCCTCTCGAACACGCTCCCCTCTAACGTCACTCAGGAAGTATGTTCCCCATGCTCCCGATTCCCATTAGCTGGAGGGCTGATGGCTGCTCCAGCAGGAGAAACCACAGCCGCCTGCTCTGGCCAGGGAGAAGCTGGAGCTGCCGACGCCAGAGCTCTACTCTATATCCCAGCTGCATGTCCTGACTGCAGCTGGGCCCTGGTCCCTGTCAGCTTTGGGCTCTTGCCTGCCTGGGGGATGCTGCAGTGGAAGACAGGAGGGAGATGCCACCCCTTAGGGTGACAGCCCCCTGCGTCCCTGCAGCACTGGCCCTGTGGGATGCCCCAGGAAGCTGAGCAGAGGAGGGATGGGGCCCATGGGACTCAGGAGGTACCATCAGCCTCAAATCTGCCTCCTCTGGCCCCTGGCATAGTCCTGCCCACTGAGCTGGCACCAAGGGGAGGTCAGGGGTTTGGACAAGTTTGTAGAAAACCTGTTTATTTTATGAAAACATCTAGAAAAGCACAGGCATTGCAGCCCTGGGGTCAAACAGGTCCCCTGGGGCACAGGGGGCTGCAGGGTCTGTGCTGCAGCCCCAGCCCCACTGGAGTCTTCTCTCCAAGCTGCCACCAGCACCACGTTCCTGGCACTGGCACCTCACTCCTCTGCTGGCTGTGGCCACACTAGGCTGGCTGCTTCCAGAGGAACGTCTGGATGGAGTCGCTGGGAGCCACGGCCTCGATGAAGCCGACGTGCGGGTCAGAGATCCCAAAGGACACGTCCATGGGGGAGCTGTGGGAAAGCACGAGGGGATGGGGGCTCAGTGGGGTCAGTGGGGCCTTTTACCGGGGATCAGAACTGAGCCACTCACCGGTTCAGCACCACCAGGACGATGGCGCCGTCGGGGCGCAGGAAAGCCGAGTGCTCCAGGTCACACCGGCGGCACTTCTTGGAGACAGCCAGTCCCACCCGCTGTGAGCCCTCGGGGATGAACTTGCTGTGGGGACAAGCAGGGTCAGAGTCTGCTACTCAGGATGTGGTACCTGGAGCCAGCAACAGGAGCCAGCAGCCTGACAGCCCAACACACCTGAAGTGGCCCAGGTGATAGAACATGGGCTGCTTGTAGAAGACATCCTTGCTGGTGTCCACAATGACGGGGCTGTCCACATAGTTTTTGCTCCAGTTAGGGCCTCCCTCCATGTCCAGGGCCAGGTTCCAGTCAGTCCAGCCTGTCACGTAGTTGTTGAGGTTCTGCAGGGCAGGGGGTGGTACTGAGCCACAGGCAGGCCCAGGGGCCGGCCAGGGTGGCTGGTGTGTCCATGGCTCCCACCAGGCCCTACCGTCAGGATGCTGTGGCTGTACTTGCTCCCACGGTCCCAGCCACCCAGCACCACCCTGGGCTCCCAGAAGTAGGAGCCTGTGGAGGCCTCCGTGGAGAGGAGGAAATAGTTCGGGAAGAGGTGATGGGTAATGGAGAGTGTCAGGTCGATGGGTGCCAGAAAATCCAGGTACCAGTGGATGCCGATGCCGCTGATGTAGCTGGCAGCAACAGGGTCTTTGAGAACCTGGCAGGAGAAAAGGGTCACCAGTGCCTAGGGCTGGGAAATCTGCTGTGGGGCCACAACAGCTGCTATGGGGACTCACCACCTCAGCCCAGTAGGGCAGCATCACCCTCTGGTCATCCAGGATGATGAGCTGGACGTGGCGGTGGGAGCTGTTGGCCAGTGCCGGGCCCAGGTCCTGGGCAATGAAGTCCCGCTGGTGCTCAGGGGAGAAGCCCAGGCACTGGAAGGGGTAGAAGACAATCTCACCAGCTGTGGGCTCGTTCCCTGCCGTCACTGCCCAGAAGGTCAGGTTGTGCTTGGCATATTCATCCAGGAACCTGGTGTGGGGTAGATGGTGAACGGCCCCATTACACCTGTGCCAGCCCCAGCTCCAGGTATGGCATCCCCAGCACCCACCACACTCCTGTGGCCACTCACCGGATGAAATACTTGGCCCAGGCCTGGTGGTACTTGTCCCCAGGGCTGCCCTTCAGTGTTCCCCTCCCTGTCATCGCTCCATTTGTCTTCATCCAGACTGGGGAGGTCCAGGGGCTGGCGTACAGTGACAATGGCCGCTTGGCCACTGCCTGGGCTGCTTGGAGGATGGGGATCTAGGGAGAAGTGGGATGGCACACAGCTCTCCGGGTCTGTCCCAGTACTGGCAGTGCAGGCAGCAGGAAGAGTCATCTCCCTCCCCAGAGGTGGGAAGGTGATCCCTTTCCCCGTCCCNTAGAAATGTCAGAACATCCCATCCCGTCCCATCCCGTCCCATCCCATCCCATCCCGTCCCGTCTCGTCCCATCCCATCCCATCCCACCTAGGTGTAAGGATGAATCCTCTCCCTCCCCAGTGGAAGTGCTCCCCTTCCCCTTCCTATTACATCCCACCCCACCCAGGCAGCAGACCCAGTCCCTCAGACTCTTCCTGCAGGGCTCACCTTCATGCGCGTGTCCTCCTCTGTCAGGTTGAAGTGCCTCAGCTCGAAGTCACCCTCGGCATCGGCGTAGGTGTACAGGCGGACGGAGAAGTCAGTGCTGGCCATGGGCACACGCACCAGGTTGTACTCAATGCCTGAGGACAGGGCAGGTGGTGATGGGCATCCTTGAGTGGCATTTGGGGGTCCAGATTCCCCAGCCCCTCAGAACAAATCTCAGCAGCCAGACCCCAGCTCTACCACCCAACAGTGTTGCCTGCCCTGGGCTTACCTTCCTCGGAGAAGTAGGAGCGGAGCAGGTGGTTCTGGGCATCCTTGGACAGGGACTGGATGTTGATGGCAGCCGCGTCAGTGATGGAGCCACCGAACCCCTTCACTTTTTGGTACCTCTGCGCTGTGTCCAGGGTGAGGTGGAAATCTGTGGGGACACAAGAGTGTCACCACCCCCGCTGTGTAGGACAGACTCTGTCACAGCAGGTGCAGCCAGGGTGGTACCTGCGCTCTTGGTGTTGTGCTGGAAGCTCCCCTCGCTCCGCTCCAGCCGCTTGCCGGCCTTGCTGCTCTCGTACTTGATGTAGGAGCCGGGGGCCGGCAGGACCAGGGGGTCCAGAGTGTCACAGTACGTGGCACTGCAGGCACAGACCAGTGAGCCATGGCCAAAATCCTTGGCATCACAGGGGCGGCCACCTGCAGCAGAGAAAAGATGGGGTGGGCGCCAAGGGCTGTGGCAGGAACTCAGCTCATCCCTTCGACCCATGACAGACCCCAAATGTGCCACCCTCCAAAGCCCAGGGACATGTGCCAGCACGTACCTGTGGCCTGCAGGGCCGCCTGTGCCAGCAGGAGCCAGCCCAGGACACTGGCACAGCCTGGCCCCATGGCACCTCTGCTGCAGCGGCTCAGGTGATGCCGATGGACACACTGGAGCTGGGAGCAGGGGGAGGTGTCAGCACCCGGAGCTTCTCGGCCTGACCCAGCCCCACACTGGGACAGAGACACAGGGCAGGGAGAGCCCCAGCATCATCCCCCTGCCCAGGGACTTTGGGAACCACTAGACCCCCCCTGCCACGGCTAAGCCTGTCCTGCCCTCTGCCCACTGCTCCAGCCCAGCACTCACCTTCCCTCCCACCTCTCCAGAGTCTAAAAACAGTTCTGGCTATGTCCCAGGAGGGGGTGCAGCCCCCAGGTGTGAGCCACCCCACCAGCCCGCTGTTCCCAGCCTCCCACGCTGTACCCAGCAACTTTGTTCACTCCTATCAACTCCCTCCCACTCCTGCCTCCTCACTTGTTCCACAGCTGTGCCATGCCATGTCGTGCCATGCTGCATCACCCCATATATCCCCAGCACCTCCTGAGCCACGGCTAGGAGCAAACAGCTCCACACTCCCAATGCCACATGCGTGGCAGCTGGGGCTTGTCCAGCCAGAGAGGTTTGGGGCTCAAGCCTCTGGCATGGAGAGTCCCACATTCCCCTGTTCTATGCAGGTGTTCACACCCTGGGCTGTCCTTCCTGCGGTGCCGGGCAAGGAGCCTCTCAGTGAGAGCACAGGGGGAGCCACCTCCATGCCTTGAGACCCTGGTGCCAGACTGAGGACATCTGGGCACCTCTGCCAGGGTGGGGTGATGCCGTCTTGTTGCTCCCTGTGGGATGTGGAGTGGGGCCAGGAGCTGTCCCACCTCCACTGCCACCCCTGCCGGGGAATGATGCCCAGCCTGGCCAGGGCATGGCCTCAGCACGGTCCTGCTGCCCAGGGCTGTCCCATGCCCAGCCCTATCCCCATCTCTTATCCCCATTCCCACCTGCTGAAGCCTCCTCAGATCCAGGGGACTCACCTGCTGCCAAACCACCTCTTGCTGCGTCTCTGTGGCAGCGGTGGCGGGACCTGTGTCCTGGCTGTGCCTGGTGGGAGGTGACGCGTCTGGCGGAGCAGGAAAGGTGAGTTTGGAACGGGACAGCTCATGGGACTCTGAGTTTGAAGAGGTGCCTGGGGATGATTTTGCAACTTGGCTCCAATGAGCTTTCCACACACCACAGCATTTGCAAAGCTCCCCTGAAACCTGTTCCAGTGGCCAGAGGGAAGCTGGGGAGGGGAGGGTGCTTGCCAGCCCCCCAAGTGCCTCCATCACCCCCCACAGCCAGGCCTGCCCTGCCGCCCTTGGGAAGAGCCCTGCGGGAGCAGCCCTGTGTCCCTGGGGCACCTCAGACAGGCCAGGGCTGGCTGTGCCCACCCAGGGTCTCTGCTCATCCCACCCGGCAGCAGTTCGACTTTGCCATGGCCAGTGCCACTGCCATGACCCGTGTCCCGTTTGTGGCTGCTCCAGGACCTTTCCTGGCACGGGCAGAGGCAGCAGCCGGTCACGGCAGGGACCCCCGACCCCTCCTGCTGGCTCCGCGGGCGATGGGCACAGCGGGGGNGAGGGGCACAGCGGGGGCGGCAGGCGCTGCCCGCCGCGGTCCCCTCGCCGCTGCCGTGCGGCAGTGCCCCCCACGCCCGAGCCCCACGCCGCCGCGGGCTGGGTGGAGCCGGCTGCAGCAGTTTATCATCTGCAAAACAAGTCCGGGCTCCACACCGTCTAATTTGGGAATCTTCCTAATTGCAGGCATCTGCTCCGCGGGAGAAACAGGAGGCGGGCAGAGGCACAGGGGGAGCGGCATCTGCCCCGGAGTCCCCTTGGGGCAGCTGGTGAGGGTGGCCCGGGAAGCAGACCCTCACACAGTGACCACAGCCCCTCACACAGTGACCACAGCCCCACCCAGGAAGCGCAGCCCCTGACCCAGGTCACAGCCCCCCACCCCAGGCCCTGTTCCTCCTGCCCCCACCAGAGAAGGGATCCCCCAGCACATGCTGCAGGCAGCGGGGATGGTGGGGCTGGTTCCTCCAGCCTCACCCCACCCCGCACACCCATTGCCGGGGATATTGCATCCCCCAGTTTCCCAGCTGGCTTTTCAACAGGGAGGGAAGGCACCATCCTGCAGCAGCTGCGGTTCCAAACAGGCAGGAGCAGGGAGCCAGTCCAGAGGGGCTGGGCCAACGCCTTTTCCTGCACACTTGGCCCTGAGCACTGCTGCACACCGGGGGTGAGGGCTCCATATATGCCATCCTGATGTCATAGATCCACATCCCTTGGGAAGGGGACATTCCCAAGGTGTCAGGAACAGTGTGCCAGCAGGACCAGGGCGGTGACCCTGTGCTGGGCACTGATGGGGTCACACCTCTAATCCTGGGGGTCAGTTCTGTGCCCCTCATGGTGAGAGGGACATTGAAGGGCTGGAGCATGTCCAGAGAAGGGAACAGAGCTGGGAAGAGTCTGGAGCACCAGGAGAGGCTGGGGGGGCTCATCCTGGAGAAAAGGAGGTTCAGGGGGACCTTCTGGCTCTGCACAACTCACAACTCCCTGACAGGAGGGTGCAGCCAGGTGGGGGTCAGGCTTTGCTCCCAGGAAACAAGGGACCAGACAAGAGGAAATGGCCTCAAGTTGCATCAGAGGAGCCATGGCATTTCCCAGGAGAGGTTCAGGTTGAATATTAAAGAAATTTTTTTCATGGACAGGACTGTCCAGCCCTGGCATCAGCTGCCTGGGGCAGTGGTGGAGTTGCCATCCCTGGAGGGATTTAACAAATGTGTGTGGAGCACTTGGGGACGCGATTTAGGGCTGGCCTTGGCAGTGCTGGGGGAACGGTTGGACGTGATGATCTTCAAGGCCTTTTCCAACCTCAAGGATTCCATGATTCTGTTCTATGATTCTAAGCACAGGCAGCCCAACCCAGCTGCTGCTGGGGCCAGCATTCCCCAGAAACACGGATAAAAGCACAGGACAGGCTGATGTGCTCCATGAACAGGGCTGGGATGGAGCCTGGTACCACCTTCACACCACACTCCAATAAACCAGCTGTAAATCCTCTGGGTTTTTCATTTTCCCCAACCTCAGCAGTTCCGTGGCTCTCACGCAGGGCCATTGGCCAAGGAGAGCTCTGGCTTTCTCATTCCTGTACTTCAAAGATGTTGGTAACTTTCCCAAAGGCACAGGGAATACTGTAACTGGTATTTAGGGAAAGCAAACAGGACAGGGAGGTCATTGCGGGCTGCGGCTGGTGTTGGCCACAGCCAGAATAGAGAGGACTCTGTCCAGAGGCCACCCTGGAGAGGTGGCACCAGCCTCATTTGTCCATAAGGTTTGGTGGATGGGCACACTGATATCATTTACTCTGCCTTTCCGACAGCGTCTGACATTTGGATTTTTTAAAAAGTTCCCCCAAAAAGCAGGCTGGGGAAAACCAGCAGCACATATGGAATGAATCAAGGGCTGGCAGCGGCCGAGGCTCCAGCTGCAGGGATAAACAAGGAGCCACCCGCAGGCCACGGGGGCCGGAGCCCCCGGGGCACCCCTGGCCCCGCGCCGCCCCACCGAGGAAAACCGAGCGATTTCCGAGCGCGTAGAGGAAACACTGACGGGAACGGCGCATTCCGGAGGGAGCACGTCATGGCTTTACTTGGCGCCCGTGACACACGCGAAGGTTTCAAGGGGGCCACGTGTGGAAGTGTGGTCCAGGAGACGGTGCAGAGGGAACTTCCAGGGGGATGGGAAGGGCCGGGAGGGAGGGGAGGCTGGGAAGCAGCAGGCCCGGCCAGACCCCAGTGGCAGGAGCACACGGAGCCCCTCGTGTGCAGGGGCTGCACTCCCGGCAGTGGGTCACCCTCTGCTTCCACCCTTGAGGGATGCTGGAAAGGGTGGAGGAAGAGTTGACCCCTGGAGCCTCCCAGAGCCCCCCGGCACTCCCCTGGCTATCACTGCTGGCGCCACAGGTAGGTCTGGATGGAGTGGGCTGGAGCCACAGTCTCAATGAACCCCATGGCAGGGTCCCGGATTCCAAATGGCACATCCCAGCCAAACCTGGGGAGCGAGAGGGGCTGAGCAGGTCAGCACAGCCGGGGCTGAGCATCACCCCTGTCCCTGCTTGGGCTGACCTGTTGAGGACCACCAGGACAAGGGCACCATCGGGGCGCAGGACGGCCACGTGCTCCAGCTGGCAGAGGAGGCAGCGGCGGCTGCTGTGCAGCCCCACCCGCCGGGAGCCCTCAGGGATGAACTTGCTGTGGAGACAGGACCAGGAGACGGGTTCTGCCCCTGGTCTGGGGCTGACAACAGCACCTGAGCCCCCCTGACCCACCTGAAGTGCCCTAAGTGGTAGAACATGGGCTGCTTGTAGAAAACATCCTTGCTGCCATCCACAATGACTGGGCTGTCCACAAAGTTCTTGACCCAGTTGGGGCCTCCCTTCAGATCCAGGGCCAAGTTCCAGTCAGTCCAACCGGACACAAAGTGGTTCATGACCTGTGGGGGCAGGGAAGGGGCTGAGCAGGGCTCCCCCCAGCCCCGGGCAGGCAGTGTGGGGGCCGTACCGTCAGCATGCTGTAGCTGTAGTGGTCCCCCCGCTCCCAGCAGCCCAGGGACACGGCGAAGCGGAACATGAAGAAGCCAGTGCAGGCCTCCGTGTAGAGGAGGAAATGGTCAGGGAAGAGCTTGTGGGTGGCCTCCAGGCTGCAGCCGGGCGGGACGATGGCATCCAGGTACCAGTGGACCGCCAGGCCGGCCACATAACGGGCAGCTGTGGCATTTCCCAGGACCTAGGGAGCAAAGGAGATGCCTCACACTGAGGCTACCCACGCCTGAAGCCTGCGGGGATGGACGCAGGGACTCCATGTCCCAGTGTGGTCTCTCAGGGCCACCTCTTGTCCCCTTCGATGGGCACCACAGCCCACCCCACCTGCAGCCCCCTCCCTGCAGCACTGCACCCTTTGAGCAGCATCCTAGCACGGATCTGGTGCCCCAATGTGGTTTTGGCACCTCGCTGGGTGCAGTGCTAAGAGGGTGGGGCACAGGTTTGCCCCTTGGTGGCCCCTTGCCCCCCACCTGGCTCTGCTGCTGCCTGCTCCTCCCTCCACATCCCCCTGGGGTGGTCCAGCCCTGCAGCCGTGCTGTGGCTGGAGGCAAAGGAAGGGCACACTGCCTGGCTTGAGGTTGGGGCAGGACCAGGTTTTACTTTCTTTCCTCCTAGTTTAAGGCAATTCCCCCAAACAGCCATTGCAGCACTGTGGGGGGGAACCAAATCAGCCAAAACTTTGCCCAGAAAAGGTGCTGGTGTCCAGCAGCACTGCCAGGATCCAGGGATCCAGGATGTGGGTGCCACCTCCTGTCCTCACTCCCGCCGGGCGCACGCGGAGGCGGCTGCACTGGAAGGAGCCAGCTCCGGCTCCCACTCCGGCAGACCCGGTTTGCTCCCACTCTCTAGGGCTGGGAGAGGCTGCTGGCTCCATTTCCAGCGAAGCCTGGGGCTGGGGCACGAGGCGGAGGGGAAGGAAAGAGCGCTGCTCTTCACCACTTTGGCCCAGTGTGGGAGGTGGATGCGCTGGTCGTCCAGCATGAGGAGCCGTGTGCGGTGGGGGCTGCGGGCCAGCGCGGGGCCCAGGTCCTGGGCGATGAAGTCCCGCTGCTGTGCGGCTGTGAAGGCGATGGTGGGGGCCTGGGGGGGCGTGAACAGCCCCGCCAGGGGCTCGTTCTGCGCCGTCACCGCCCAGAAGGTCACGTTGTGTTTGGCATATTCATCCAGGAACCTGGTGCAGAGAAGAGAGGGCAGAATGAGCTGTGCTGCCCCCCACCCCACTCCTCAATCCTCCTGCTGTCCATCCCAGCTTGGTTCCAGAGACGGTACTTGATGAAGTAGTTGGCCCAAGTCTTGTGGTACTTGTCCCCTGCCTTCCCCTTCAGAGTCCCTTTCCCACGGACATCCCCATTACTCTTCATCCAGGCTGGAGCAGTCCAGGGGCTGGCAAACAGCAACAGCGGCCGCTTGCTCATGGCCAAAGCTCGGCACAGGAGGGGAATCTGTGGGAGGGCGCAGAGGGACAGGGTCAGCTCCAGCTGCAGCTCCCCAAAACCACAGGGCCCAGCATGGGAGGAAGGGGAGAACTCAAGGGACCTCAGTGGGGAATGGTAGCTGGCAAGCACCACCCCCCGGCAGAGCGCCCTGGCTCCTCACCCTGCCAGTGCCAGCCGGGATGCGCCAGGACGTGCCCCGGAGGAGGTGCCAGCTCCCACAGGCTGTCCCCATGCACCCTGCCACAGTGTGCAGGGCTCAGCAGCACCTGGTCCTGGGGGTCCCAGCACACGCAGGAGCTCCGGCACGAGAGGGGACAAGTGCTGATGACAGCGGCTTCAGCCTCCCACCTTCATCTTCACGTCCTCGTCCACCAGCCTGAAGTGCTTCAGCTCGTAGTCGTCGGGGACATCATCGTAGCTGTAGGGGCGCACAGAGAAGTCGCTGCAAGCCATGGGGACCCGGATGAGGTTGTACTCAATCCCTGAGGAGCAGGAAAAGCATCAAGCGGCACCGGAGCAGGCATCCAGGTGATGATGTCCCTGCAGCGGGGACAGGCACAGCCACCTCTGGTGACCCCACGATCTGCTCACACTGCCATGCCCTCACTTCTCACCACTCTCAGAGAAGTAGGAGCGCAGTAGGTTGTCCTGGGCTGGCCGTGACAGCTTCAGGATGTTCATGGCAGCAGCATCGGAGAGGGACCCGCCAAAGCCCTTCACGTACTGGTAGAGGGTGGAGATGTTCAGCGTCAGCAGCAGCCCTGCGGGAAGAGCCCGGCTCAGTCCGTGGTGCCTGGGGGTCCCGCGGTGGCACCGCCACCCGCCTGTGGCGCTACCTGGGGTGTGCAGACTGCTCTGGAATCTCCCCTCGCTCCGCTCCAGCCGCTTGCCGGCCTTGCTGCTCTCGTACTTGATGTAGGAGCCGGGGGCCGGCAGGACCAGGGGGTCCAGAGTGTCACAGTATGTGGCGTTGCAGACGCAGACCAGCGAGCCGTGGCCAAAATCCCTGGGGATGCAGGGTCGGGCACCTGGGAGGCACGAGAGGGTGGGGGTGGCTGCCGGCTCAGGGACGTGTCCCTGTCCGCTCTCCCGCCTGCCTCGGGGCGATGCCATTGTCCCCGTGCTCCGCATTCCGGCGCCTCCCGGGCACCCAGCTCCGCGCTGCCCCACGGCTCCTGTCCTTGCCCCGGGGTGCCCAAGCCCCGCTGTCACCCCCGCGACGTCCCCGCGCTCACCTGCCACCTGGGGCACTGGCACCAGCACCAGCAGCCAGCCCAGGATGCCGACAGCCCACATGGCCCTTCCGCGTTCCCCAAGCTCTGGCAGGTCCCGGGGAGCAGCACCTGCCGCGGGGACACCCTCAGTCAAGGCTGGGGGATGGAGGGATCGGCCCCATCTCCTCAGCCCCTGTTCCTCCTTCCAGTGCCATGGAGCTCCTGCCACATACTCCATCCCCCCCAAACACCCTCATCTTGCAGGTAGGTTGGGGAGGGTCCCTCCCTCCCAGGTGCCCGCACCCCACCCGCCTTCACCCCAGCTGCTCCCGACCTGCGCTGCCGCCAGCCCTCCTCCTCCTCCGCAGCTCCAGCCCTCCCCACGTCGCTCCTTTACAGGGACCTGCTCGGAGACCTCCCTCCGCAGCACACCCTCTCCCACCCCCACAGCTCCTCCTTGCCCTCCTCCCGGCCCGTACCTGCCCTCGGGCACGGACCGCCGTGCATCTCCTCGCCGTGGGGCTGGGGAGCGCCGGGTCCCCTTTGCCCTCCGCTGCCATGCCAAGGAGGGACAGGGACATGGTGCTGGCAGCTGTGCCTGAGTGAAAGGTCCCACCAGCACAGGGAGGTGTCACAGGGGCAGAACTGAGACCCCACTGCCATCCCTGAAGGAAGAGCTGATTCCTTTTTGTCAGGCAAGGTCTGGATGAGCCCCTGGGAGCTCAGCAGAGCCAAGGGCAGGCTCATGGCATGGCTGCCTGTCCTGCTGGGGACCTCCAACAGCACCCTGGGACACGACTTACCCCTGCATGCCACCCCACTGTCCCCACTGTCCCCCAGGAGCCGTGGGGCCATGCACCTGGCACAGGAGGGCCCAGGACAACCAGGCAAGGTCAGTGAATGTGGCTGCACAGCTCAGGGCACCACAAGGGCACAGCAGGGGTGGTGACATAGGAGCTGGGACTGTTGCTATTCCCTGCCCAAGCCTTTGGCATCACTCTCCCCAGCTCAGCATGGGCTGGGGAAGGCAGCAGCAGTGACAGCAGTGACAGCAAATGGGCAATAACCCCAGCTCCTGGGCAAGCAGGGCTGCACTCCAGCTGACAACAACAGCAGCTGGACCCTCAAAGGGAGCCCTGCTGTCCCAACACCACGCCAGGAGCAAAGCCCAGCTCTGGTGCTCCCGTAGCACTCCCTGCTCCTCTGAGTGACCCTCCAGCCCAGCGAGCCAAGGCTGAGCTGGGCCAGCTCACCTGGGCACACAGACCCCACCTGGTCCCATCATCCAGGATGTTCCCACTTCTGTGGACATGTACCCATCACTGTGGGGACATCCTTGGCATCTCCACACAGGGGTGGCCCAGGGAATGGAGAGTGGCCAGATCCCAGCCACAGCTCCCAGCCACAGCTCCACTGGCCTGGAGCATCAATCATCAGGTCAGGGCTCCCCTGCACAGGGTTAAACTGCTCCGTTAGCTTTCCCTCCATGGGTGGAGCAGCACTTCATGACTAATTTTCTCCGTTTCTGGCATATCAGATACAGCTCTGGGGCAATTCAATTCATCAAAGTTCTTCCTACCCCCAGCACTGCCCTGCCACGGGCCCTGCCACCGTTCCACGCCTCTGCTGGGAGCTGAGCCAGGCGACACCTGGGCCAGCTGCCACTGGGGCTGGGGCAGATGGGGCCAGGTAGCCCCTGGTTACATCTCATGGGGCAAACAAGTGCCCCAGGAGGGAGCTCCTGCCCCTGTCCCACTGCACTGTGAATCTCCCACCTCCAAGTGTGATTAATGTGGGACCAGACTGCTACACCCAGGCTAATGAGCCCCAATTTTGGGGAGGGATTAATAGCTCCTAAGGCAATCAGCCACGTCCAAGCTCACTTCCAGACATCCAGGATGTCCCTGCTCACCCTTTCCCATTCCAAGGTCCAGTTCTTCCTGACCCCCTTCTGTCACAACCCCCCAGCTGGCTCAGGTCCCACAGCTCCTGGAAGCAAAACACTGCGGAGGCTGCTGGAGCTCATCCTTATCTACAGTAGCTGATAAGAGTGTCCTGCTGAGCAGGAAAAGTGAGACCCAGGGGCTGGGCAACGCCTTGCAGGGAGCTGCTGGCACAGCAGATACCAGGCAGCCCCACCAAGCCCCCAAAGCCGCTTCTTGCAGCCAGTCTCCAAATACAGGGAGCTCCTGGGGGTCGCAGGGGCCTCGTGACATCTGCAGTGCAGAGATGGGTTTGTTCTGGGATGGGCTCAAGGACATGGGGTCAAAGGAGCCATCAGAGGAGCCAGGGGGTGAATTTTGTCCCTAAGCCAGGACAGTGTGGATGGAGACCCAGAGACATGGAGCTGGGCTGAGTCATCTTTCTGGGGATCACAACTCTGTAAACATCAATGCCAAAGAGCCTCAGTGTGGCACCACAGCAGCTCCTTCCCACCAGTGGGACCTCGGCCCAGAGCACGTGGGGACGGTCCTGAGAGTGATCACTGGCTCCAGGCCAGCTGCTGCAGGACCCCAGCAGCCCCCAGTTTGGCTGTGAGCCCCAAACAAGCCAAGGCTTTGCACAAGAATTAATGAGCCGAGCCAAGCCCAGCGACGTCGGAGGGTTCGCCCCCGCTACGTTTATCCCAGAGCCAGTCAGTGCTTCACACGGAGCCAAGCACAGAGACAGGGCACGTGGACCAGAGTGATTCAGCGTCCGGCCACCAGCTGTTAGCACCAGGGCAGGTAAGTAAGAAACAGGTGGGGGATCAGCACTGCACCGGGAGCGGGATGCTGGGAGCAGGGCGATGGGGATGGGACTTGCTGCAGTTATGATCCTGGAGAAACATTTCCCTCTTGTGGACAAACACAAACAGCCTCGGGGCAGGAGCAGGGTGCTCTCCCCAGGACTCTGGCGGCATCTCCCGGAGCTGTAGGGTCCCAGGAGCAGCATCCTTGTGGCTCCGTGGCGTGCCAGTGTCGCAGGGTGACACTGTCACTCACTGACCACGCCTGGGCTGTGCTCAGCCCACGCAGCATTGGGGCTGTCAGTCCTGACAGCACCCCTAGGCACATCCCGCCTGCACGGATCAGCCCAGGGGCCCTGACGCCCTCCTCGCCCTGAAATTATGACCTCCCTGCCCTAATCTCCTGCTCTCACACCCTGCCAGCTCCCTTCCTCCTTCCTGGGTGCACCCACACTCAGCACCCACTCCTGGTCCTGTCCCCACTTGCTCAAGCCACCCCAGATCTGTGCGGGGTGCTGAGCCCCTGGTGCACCCCCCACCCTCCTCACCACAGTGGGGACCCCTCAGCTCAGCCCCCATGGGGAACAGCAAGCTCCAGGCAGGGCTGCTGCAGCCTGGCCAGCCTCTCTGTCCCAGAAAAGACCAGGAGCAGCTGGCACTGTTCTGACTTCAGCCAGAGCTGGCTGGGACCCTGAGACCCCATGTTGCAATGCTCCTGAAGCTGGCCCTGCCTCCAGCCCCGGCCTCAGGGGCCATGGTCTGGGAGAGACATGACCCACACAGCCCCTGGCCTGACATCAGGCTGCAAGTTGCTCCAGATTGGCAGGAAAAGCACAGAAAGCTAAAGCTTGGCTGCAATCCCTGCTCAGCCCTTCCATCAAGGGAGGGTGTCCAAGCACTTTGTCTGGCTGCTCCTGATGCAGCACCCAGAGCATCTGCATTCAGGGTGAATCCTGAGCCACTTGCTAGGTGCCAAAACCTGTCCCCAAAGGCAGCAGGAGCGCAGCCAGGCTCTGCTCAGCCCCAGCCAGGTAGCGCACACTTGGAACTGGGAGGAGACTCACACCTGGAGCACCTCTCAGGAGGGTGAGCCCCACGAGGAGCCGAGGCAGGCAGAAGGGCAGGGGGTGGGCAGGGAGAGGGGCTGCCCCACGATGCTCTGGGCAGATGCTCTGTGCTACTCGCCAGACTCCAGCAGGCTCCATGCCGGGGTGGCACTCAGCCACAGTGCCCAGGAGCGGGGGAGGGACCCAGACGTTTCTCTTCCAGCCGCAGATATCAAGGCAGCATCCGCGTTTAATGTCAGAACGCAGCGTTCACAGCCTGTGGGGTCTCCACCCTGAGGGGCACCGGTGCCCCCGGCCCTCCTGCACACGCACAGCGTCCCCGGCCCGGCCCGGCCCACTCCGGCTCCGCCGCGGCCCCGGGGAGCCGCTCCCCCCGCGCGTCCCAGCCCGAGCCCCCGGC
>VYXD01000760.1:120109-131653 GCA_013397195.1 Hylia prasina
CCCGCCCCTCCCCGCCGCTGATTGGGCCCGTTGAGCCGTGACGTCATCAGGGAGACCCCCGCCGCTGGGGGCCGCTGCGCACGCGCCGAGCGGGGCACGCACGTGACGTGGCCACGTGTCCGGGGTCGCGTGGGGCGCGTCCCCCGCCCCGCTTCTCCTTCGGGTGCCCCCGACGGTGAGACCGGGACGGGGCTCCATCGCCCCCCGGTTCCCCCATTGTTCCGGGTCCCCGCCCAGCCGGACCTGCCGGGACACCGCCTCCTCCTGCGTGCCCCCCCCGAGACCTCACCTCCGACCTGCTCTACCGGGCGGCTCCGGTGCCGTTCGCCTGCTGCCCTACAGCCCCCCGCAGGCGTCACCCAGGGGACCGAGGGGCCACTCCAGCAGCTGTCACCGAGCCCGCCCGACAGCCAGCGAGGGACTCGTGGCGCGACGAGCACTTGGGGAATTTCTCTTTTGTTTCCTGGACCAGTTATTTATAGGAATTTGCAAATCCATCCACTCCAGCTGCCCGTGGAGTGCACGTGACTCCGTCCCGAACAGGGATTCCTCAGTATCCTGGGAGTATCCATGTCCCTGCTCTGTCCCCTCCCAGCTCCCAGTGCTCAGCAGACTGCTAAAAATAATCTTTAGCCTCTGAACAGAGTGACACATGAATCCCACAGGTGAGGTCCCACCTCAATCCAAAGCTAGAGCTGCTCCTGCCAGAGGTAGAAGCTGTGGATTTGGGTTTGGGACACCAGCATGAGTTTTGTTATTTTCTTGAGGTCTAAGACAGACCACAGGTGACTCAGTCAATGACTCAGTCAATTCAGTTCTCCCCCAGCCTCACTGAAAAGCTGAGCACACGGGCAGTGGGACAGGATCTGCCCCTCCTGCCTCAGGAGGCAGGTGAGGGCTCCCAGCCCAAGCTCGGTGAGTTGGGAGCACAAAGCCATGGAGAACCCTCAGTGTCACCCTTCCCGAGGACTCCCCACACTCACTCCAGGTGAAACCAGATGTTTCCTTTCCTCTCTCCACGGTGACAGCTTGCCAGGGCCAGGAAAGCCTGGCACAGCCTGATGATGCCAGAGCAGAGGGTTAAGCAGAGCATGTCTGTCACCCACACCCCAGCAAGACTCTCTCCACTGTCACCAGCTGTGACATAGCCCCAAAAATGCCTGGAGAACAGCCGAAACCAAGGCCCAGCCTCCCTGCAGAGCTGGGAAGAGCCAAAAAGACACAGGCAGCCCTGGGGTGGGTGCAGGACAGCTGGATGTGGGCTCCTGCCAACCCCTTTTCCAACAGCCACCACCAGCAGCCAGTCCTCCCCAAGGCTGAGGTTTCTTCAGGTAAGAGCACAGCTGTCCAAGGGCCCCACTGTCCTTTCTCTGCTTCTCACCTCAATACTGGACCCAGGGCATGAAAAAAGGGCCAGTCCCTGGTTTTCTGCCCCCACACCAGCATCTACTCAGGTCCAGCTGCAGCCCTGATGGCCAAAAGCAGATCCTGCACAGTGCAGACTTGGGAGGAATGGTGCAGGTGGGTGGAGCTGGACCACAAAGTTCCTTTCATCCCTCTCCTTCTCCCACAGGGCACAGTAGAACAGCCCCAGGCAGCAGCTGCTGGCCAAACCCAGACCAGGTGCTTTATTCACTTCATATTTATTTTTCACAAAGACTGTACAAAATTCTTATAAAACTCTGGTGTGGGGATGGGCTATGACATTGATCCAAAAAATAATTCCCATGCAGTCCCACCAGTTCCATAACTTACAAGGAAACAGATAAGCTACAGAGAGCTGCGAGTCCTGGAGTATTTACACCGAGGAGGGCAGGAACAGGAGACAAAGCAACACGTGACGAGAGGTATTTACAGCATGGACACACAGGCCCCCCTCACCTCAGGAGAACGGCAGCAGCAACAGCAGGTCAGGCCCGTGGTGCTCCGAGGCCGACAGAGAATCTGGGCTATTTACAGTATCTCACATATTAACAGCTTTACAAACGTGTCCAGGAAGTTCATTTCATGTATAAAAAAAAAGCACCAAGTGTCTGAATAGAAATCACACAGGCCTCCACGGGGGCTAGAATCCGAGGGCTGGCTGGCACCTGTGGCGTCACCGGCTGATGTCCCGGCTCGAGTCCCACATTTTTGTGCTGGGCTCCATGCCCAGCATGTCAAAGAAGGGGTGCTTGAGGGCCTCGGCCAGGGTGACGCGCTTGGACGGCTCGTACTCCAGCATGCTCTCGATGAGGTCGAACAGGCGGTGATGGTCCTCAGCCTCCGAGGTCAGGTATCGCTGCCAGGTGGAAGGGGAAGGTGAGCCTCAAGGAGGCTACACCCTGTCCTGGGATGTTCCCTGGGCTCACTGGTTTGCTCAGACCATCACTCAGCCTGGAGCTGAACTCTGTGCTCCTCTATCCAGAACTGGCATATTTTCACACGCCCTCCCTTCCCCGGGCACCTGCTGAACTTTCCATGCCCTCCTTATCCTCCACTTCAGATAAAACTCAGGCTGCTGCAGCTTCCTATTCCTTGGACAGCCAAAGCTTCCTTCAACTGGTCTGACCCTTCTGCTGGCCCAAGCTTGCCCAGAGGGAGAATCTGAGGAGGGTCCAAGCTGCCTTACCCGCAGTGGTTTGCAGTTCTCCCGGACGTAGCGTCCAGCTGAGGTGTTCTCGTCCCAGTCCAGGCGGCCGTGGTAGAAATATTTCTGTTTCCTGTTAGAGTAATAGGTGGGAGCAGGTTACACCAGAGCACACCACACCCTGCAGCAGCAGCAGGGAGGTGCCAGCTCCAGTGGGACACAGCTGGCTGGCTCAGCAGGCAGTTCCAAAGTGGGCTCCCCCAGGGATAACCCCTGCCCATGAAGCAGGAGGGCAGGAAAACCTGCAGTGCCCAGCTGGCCTTGCTCACCTTGTCTTCCGGACCATCCGAGAAGGAATTGGCCCCAAGATCCTCTCCATCATGGCCAGGTGCTCCCGGTTGTCATGTGTCTGGGAGAGAGAAATGTAAAGGGAAGGCATGGAATAGATTCCAGTGGTTCTGCCTCCAGCCCTGGGCATTCCCCCACCCAGAACCCCTTCCTGGCCAACACCTCAGGCATCTCTACAAGACTGCAGTGATGGAGGGAGGCCCACCAGTCCCGGGGCCCCTGGGCTGTGCTGGGAAGCAGCCAGCATCCTCTCACCACTTGGGAAGTACCCACACAACACAGTTCTCACCTGGAAAAGGGTGAAACCCACATAATACTCAAAGATGATGCAGCCAATACTCCACACATCACAGGGCTGGCTCCAGCCAAGCTCTGAAAAACAATGTGGTTTAAATAAATGATCCAGTCACAGCGCAAGAGTCCAAATCCCTCTTTCTTTTAAAAATAACTGAAAAAAACACATCCTATTCCAGCCAGGATCCTGGTGCTCTGCTGGCAATATACCGCCCAGCTGGCAGCAATGCCAAACCACCAGCTGGTAATAATGAAATCATCAAGCTTGGGAAAGACCTCCAAGATCACCAACTCCAACCTGTGACCAATCCCCACCTTGTCACCCAGTCCAGGACACTGAGTGCCACATCGAGCCATTCCTTGGACACCTCCAGGAATGAGGACTCCAAACCTCCCTAGACAGCCTGACCACCCTTTCCAGGAAGAAATTCCTCCTGATGTTCAACCCTGGTGCAACTTGAGGCCATTTCTTCTTGTCCTGTCCTGTCCCTTGCTCCCTGTGAGCAGAGCTCAATCCCCCATCAGGAAGTTGTGGAGAGTAAGAGGGTCTCCCCTGAACCTCCTTTTCTCCAGATGGAACAAACCCAGAATAATGACAGGGCTGTAACTATGGCCTTCCCAGGAAACAGCACTGCAGAGCTGTTAAATAAAGCATTTCCCATCTCCCAGGGCAAACCCAGAAAGCTCCTGAATGACGTGGAAGCCCAACACTCCCCAGCCCAAGGGCAGCATCCAGTGCCCTCAAGGGGCACACCTGCCCTGGCAGAGACCCAGTGGCACCTACCCAGGATGACTTCAGGGGCCCGGTAGTGCCTGGTGGACACAATGGTGCTGTGATGCTCATGGTCAAACGTGGCGCTGCCAAAGTCCACCACCCTGATGGCCGTGCTCTTCACGCTCCGCTCGTCCCGCTTCTGCAGGGGGGAGAATGGGATCCATCACCTGGGAGCTCCAGCCCCTTCCTTACACAGCTGAGGGCACCACAGGGTGGGGAAAGCTTTGGCAGGCCCACAGCTCAGCCCCAAACAAGCTCCCACCACCAGCCAGCTACACCTGAGGCCACCATGGCTCACTGAGCACTACCTGAGCACTGGCAGATCATGCAAAACCAGGAAGGACTGCATGGAGTCCACATCCCCTGGGGCTGTGTCTCACTGCTCTGGCAAGGTCAGGGACACCAAGAATCCAAGAGAAGACCCAAGTCGAGGCAGTGTGTTACCTTTTCCAGGTTGTAGGAGAGCTCGTAGTCAGAGTTCACGAAGAGGATGTTCTCCGGCTTGAGGTCAGTGTGGGTGAGTTTATTGTCGTGCAGAACTGAGGGAGCAAAGAGAGTTGGGGTGAGGAGACAGAAGCAGAGCAAGGCTGCACCTCCCAAAAAGCCATCACTGGTTCAGTTTGCTCATACTGGCACCAGTTTAACCCACATTTCAACCTGGGTGTGAACAGCCAGGTAAAGCCCAGGCCACAATGCTTCAGTAGAAGCACAAAGATTTATTGTATTGATCGCCAAAGGTGCAGGGGGAGGGATGCTGGAGTGCTCTGAGCTACTGCCAGCCCACAAGCATCAGAAAATGAAGAGAATTCATTCCCAGAGGGGCAGGAAGGCTCAGGCTCAGAACCACAGCAAAAACTTGTTGCTCTGGGCCATCAGTTGCAGAAGTGCAACTTACTCAGCTCCCCGGGCCAGCCCAGAGCGGAGGGAGAGCAGCAGGGAACACTTACACTTCACAGCCTGGCACACCTGGAAGGCCATGTGCCGTACTTGGTGGATGGGGTAAGGCAGGTAGTTGTTATCCTTCAGGAAATCGAAGGTGCTGAGTCCCAGCAGCTCGAAGGAGATGCACATGTGGCCGTGGTAGTCAAACCAGTCAAACATCCTGACGCAGAGACTGACAGAAATATTCCAGTTGGGAACAGCTCTGCAAGCACCACTCAGCTCTGTTACTGCTGCATCAGGCTCCTCCTTTCCCTGCTCAGTCAGTATCCCACAGCAAGCCAAGATGCCTCCAAAACTATCTAGGATCACATTCAACCACACACCACCAAGCACTATTTCCACCCCAGCCCCGAAACCAGCCCTTCCTGCTGAACACCAAGAGCACACTCACTTTGTGTTCTCAGGATCCTTCTCGTTGATCTTCTCCAGCACGTTGATTTCCAGTCGAGCAGCCTCTTTGTATTTCTCTACGTTTTTAATGATTTTCAGAGCAACACGTGCTCCACCCCTGTGGGAGAAACAGGAAGAAAGCACAAGGTGAGCCCCGAGTGGGTAAGAGGAGCTGTGCCCTGTGAAAGGGACCTTCTGACCAGCCTACCCACCCTTGCTCATATTATTAAGGGGTGTCCACCCAAGCTGTGCCGTTTCCCTCCCTACAAAACAGCCCTGAAGCTTCTTCCAGCACATGGGCAACACAAAGAGGGTGAGAGCAGAGGATATTGGAAACAAAGAGACTGATTTTCACCACCAGGCTCCCATGTTACACCCAAAAGGCTCCACTGCCAGCTGTGGTCTCTCCTTTTCCCACATACCTCCGGTGATCCATGCACTGCACCACTCTGCCAAACGTGCCTTCCCCCAAGGTGCTGATAATCTCATCTAGGAGGGAGAGAAGGAGAGGGAAGGAGCTGAGAGAGGGAGCAGGACCTGGCTGCAGCGATACACAGGGCAGAGGAGAATGCATTGCAACACCTAACCTGCACACAGCTGGAGAGACCGGAGCAGCGGAAGGCTGACACCGGCTGCACAAGGCAGCTGCCCTAATTCCCTGGCACTTCAGTAACAATACACAATATAAACGTAGCTTTAACAAAAGGGGAAGGAAAAGGAGAGGGTTTCTCTTTAATAAACAATGAAAATAAAATGAAACAGAAAGATAAGACAGATCTGCGACTGCGATGGGAGCTTAACTAGAGAGCTAAATTATGTTACGATTTGGCTGTACATCTTTCTTGTAGCCAGTCGCCGACGCGATAGATCAGATGCCCCTCGTCGTCGTCCTCCACACTCTTGGCCCTTCTGCTGCTCTGTCGACTCCGCTGCTGGCCCAGGCAGACAGGGAATTCATCATTCACCAATCAGATTTTCAAACCAGCGCAGCAGCCAGCGTCACGCATTGGTTGGTTTGGAAATTCACATGGTTGTTTGAGGAGGGGTTGCAGGAGGAGATTCCCAGCCAATTCATACGGCACAGAGGAATATATAACGATAGGGATATTGCAAGGGAACATGTCAAGATACAACACACTAGCTCAGAAAAGAAAAAAACAGTTTGCTTTTTGTTGTAGCAAAAAAAGAAAAAAAAAAGAAAAAGAAAAAATAAGAAAAAAATAAGAAAAAAAGAACCTAGAAACAGCCCCAACCCGAACCAGTGTGACAGCAGAGCTGTCGGAGTGAGGGAGCTGCGGGGCATGGAAGGGGCCAGCTGCTCTCGCTCCCACGGGGGCTCAGAGAGGAACAGCACCGGCCTTGGGTCCTGGGGACTGCCTGAGCACGCCGAGGGCCAGAAGCCACGGGGAGGGGCTCCCAGCAGCCCCAGGGCCGCCGCAGAGCACGGGCGGCGGGAGGCAGGTGCCGGGAGGTCCTGCACAAGCCCAGGCTGCCCCCACAGGCACCCCCATCCCACTCCAATAACCACCCACACAGCTTCCCTCAGCCCCGACACTCAGGGAAAGATGAATTCCAAGATTTCAGAAAAGCAGCTCTAGATACAATGATCCATCCAAAACTGGAAGTTTGCAGTGACTGCCTGGGGAAGACGAACACTTCCTACTAGACCCTCCCCCAAAGAAGCTGATCCTGGAAGGACTAACTTCCAGAAGAGAAGCAGAACCCAACAGGGAACAGGGACAGCCTGGGATGAGGCAGATAAGAGGTTTATGCCAGAGAAGAGAAAATTCCTGCCTTCGGTTCCTCAGCTAAGTATCCCCATACCTGGGAGCAACCGGCCAGCAGACTTGGGACCCAAATCCAGCCCGCAATTCCCTCCCTGGACACAGAGCCAGAACAGACCAGACAACACTGAGAGCTCCACACACAGAGCAGAGAACGTCTCTGGGGTCTAACAGAAGTGGAAGGTGAACAGCAGACCAGACAAGAAGAGAAAGCCAGGGATGCTGCCAGGAAGAGCCTGGGATGGTTCTGCCTCCACCTGAGCTGAGTGCTTCAAAAGCTCTGCTCCTCTGCAAAGCTCCTTGCATGACACCCCACATCAGCTGGGCCCACCCAGGAGGATCCTGCTCTGGAGCAGGTTCTAACCCTCAGAGCCAGGGGCTTCCTGCCACAGCCCGAAACAGGGACCAGAGGGGCAAGTCATCTGTCACAGGCTCTCTGGGACTGGGACCAGCTGAGCACCAGTTGTTCGAGCCTTGCACAGATCCTGCCTGGCTGGGGCTCCTACACAGCGCTCCATGAGCATCACCGAACAGGAGGAGATGCAGCACCACCCCGGGGACCTGCCAGCCTCGCGGGGCACTCCTGTCCCCCACCTGAGCAGGCAACACTGAGAGAGGGTCTGAACCACCCGTGCCCAGCTGGCACAGGGCAGCGCTGGCCACAGCGCACAGGGATGTGGGCAGGAACGCTGCGCACCAGAACTTCTCTAACACACAGTTCAAGCCGAGTCCAAGAGAGTGTTAGAAAGTGAGTTTTCTACTTACCCAGCTCAGCACCTGGGAGAGAAAGGTTACAGGGCAGGCGCGGCACAGCAGGATACTCACCGATGAGGAGCGGCTAAAGGACCGGCTGCGGCGCCGCCTCCGCCTGTGCTTACGCCGGCTGCTTTTGCAGCTGCGGTAGCTGCCCTCGCGGTCCCGGGAGCGCCGGTACTCGTAGGAATGTCGGTACTCGGGCTCGTAGTAGGCATCGCCCCGCTCGCGGCTGTAGTCGTTGCGCCGGTAGCTGTCACAGTAACGCCGGTCGTAGGCCCTTCGGTCTGCAGAGTGGTCGTCGTAGCTGGGAGGGGATGTGGAGGGGAACGTTGAGGGGTTGGAACGGACTTGAGGATCGTCATCAGCTCTCGCTGGACCAGATCACCTTGTCCAACCTGGCCTTGAACACTGACAGGGTTGGGGCATCCACATCCAACCTGGGTGGCAGTGTCTCACCACCCTGACAGGGAAGATTTTCTTCCTATTGTCCAGCCTAAATTATCTCTCTTTCAATTTGTACCCATTACTCCTTGTCCTACCACTAAAGTTCCTCATGGAGGGTCCCTCTCCAGCTTCCCTGTAGGCCCCTTTAAATAGAAGGTGCTGTGATGTCTTTACACAACCTTCTCTTCTCCAGGCTGGAAAACTCTCCCAGTCCCAATTCTCTCAGCCTGTGTCCATAGGGAAGGTGTTCCAGCTCTCTTAACTTCCCAGCCTCCTCTGGACCTGTTCCAACAGTTCCATGTCCTTGTTACATTGGGAACACCAAAACTTTGCAGCACTCCAGGTGTCCCACAAAAGCACAGCACAGGGGATACACTCAATGCTGGCAGCTCCAGGGGCAGTGGCAGCCGAGGGGTGGGAGCCCAAGGCAAGAAGCCATGAAGTGTCAACTCTTTGCATAACAAGGGGGACAGGGACCTGTGTCCCAGCCAGGTGAGAGACACTGAGGGACACCTGGAGCTGAGGACCCCAGATCTTTCTGTACTGAGACTGTGAAGGGATAAAAGGTCAGCGGGTCCTTCGTTTGGGATCCCTCCTTGAAGGCACCAGCTACAGCTGTTACTTTGTTATTGCACCAAGATTAAACTATTTTTAAGGACTGAGACACCTGAGACTTTGCTGTGAGAAACCGGGGCTGAGCCAGTGAGGAAACTGGTCTGACTGGGAGTATGGGGTGTGTAGGGAGTCAAACAGAGCAACCATTGGGTCACTGAAGCCACGGCTGTGAAGGGGCCTCAGTCCCAGCTCAAGTGGTGGAGCAGCACTGCCAGAGGGGCTCCTGGGTGGCTGGACAGGGAAGTTTCCCTAAGAAGGGAGTGAGAGGGTTTGGTGACAAGCACTGCCCAGGCTGTGACAGCTCAGAGCAGGCTCAGGTCACACGGAACCTGGTGAGTACAGATGACTAGGCCATGATTAAGGGACTGAAGCATCTCTCTTAATGAGCAGAGACTGCAAGAGATGGGCTTCATTAGTCTGGAGAAGACTGAGAGGAAGTCTCATTATTGCACATTAGTATCTCCAAGGCAGGTGTCAGGATGGTGCCAGACTCTTTTCAGTGGTGCCCAGCAACAGGATGGGGAGCAATGGCCATAAACTAAAACACACCACGTTCTACCTCCACACAAGGAAGAACTTCTTCCCACGGAGGGTGGCAGAGCACTGGAACGGCTGCCCAGGGCGAGCACGGGGTCTCTCTCTCTGGAGACATTCCAAACCCACCGGGACGTGTCCCTGTGCCACCTACACTGGGTGACCCCAGAGGTCCCTCCTGACCCAACACTTCTGTGATTCTGTGCAAGAGGGCAGGTGCGAGCCGCACTCACCTCCGGGATCGGACGTGGTAGCTGTCCTCCCGCCGGTGCCGCCGGTCCCGCTCGCTGCTGCTGGACCGGGACCGCGTCCGCCGCCGCTTGTGCTTGCGGCTCCGGTAGCGCTCGTGGTAACTGCCGCGGCTGCTGCGCTCCGACGAGCGGTACCTTCGGGAGTGCGGCATCTGTGGGGACAGCAGGGACCCCGTGAGCCACCCGTGGGGACCCAGGGACCCCGTGAGCCGCCCGTGGGGACGGCAGGGACCCCGTGAGCCGCCCCTGGGGACGGCAGGGACCCCGTGAGCCGCCCCTGGGGACGGCAGGGACCCCGCGAGCCGCCCCTGGGGACGGCAGGGACCCCGTGAGCCGCCCCCGGGGACGGCAGGGACCCCGGGAGCCGCCCGTGGGGACGGCAGGGACCCCGTGAGCCGCCCCTGGGGACGGCAGGGACCCCGTGAGCCGCCCCTGGGGACGGCAGGGACCCCGTGAGCCGCCCCTGGGGACGGCAGGGACCCCGTGAGCCACCAGGATGAGACCACCCGCTTGCCCCGTGGTTTTTTCCCAGGTTCATATCTCTTCTTCACACCCATCTCTACTGTCCACAGCTTCAGAAACAGCTTTTGCACCTTCTCTCTTTAAGCTGCCCAAGAAGGAGGGAAGCAGCACCAAGGAGAGCTGAGGGAAGGTGAAATGAAGCCCTGGATATCACCAGAGTCCCTCCCAGTGCACCAGTAATGGATGGTCAGAGAGCAGATCCTCAAGAGATGCCTCAGGTTTACTGCCAAGTGCCACCTACACTTGGACACAAGGGTGGGGAAGGGTCTGGGGGAGCCACATGAGGAGCAGCTGGGGGTATTTTGTCAGTTTAGCTGGGATTGAGAGATCTCAGGGGACTGCAGCTTCCCCAGGAGGGTCAGCTCTGACCTCTGCTCTGTGTGACCAGTGACAGCACCCGAAGGAATGGCTGGAGCTGTGTCAGGGAAGTTTAGGTTGGATATCAGGAAAAGATTCTTTCCCCAGAGGGTGCTAAACATTGCCCAGGCTCCCCAGGGAATGAGCACAGCCCCAAGGCTGCCAGAGCTCCAGCAGCATTTGGACAACGCTCCCAGGGATGCCCAGGGTGGGGTTGTTGGGGTGTTCCTGGGCAAGACCAAAAGCAGGACTTGCTGATGCCTGTGGATCTCTTCCAAGTCAGGAAATTTCTGACACACATCCCTCTGTCCACAGGGAACCACCCAGGAGCAAACCTTCCCTTCCCAATGGACACTAACAAAGCCCTGCAGACCATCAGCTCTGCCCCTCTGGGGGAACATGAGGCTGGAGCCAAGGAGATCTGGAGGTGAGGCGGCACAGTGGGATGCAGCCCCTCAAACCCTGACAGGCTGCGCTGCACAGCTCTCAAACATTCCCCGCACGGATTTTGGTTCCAAGCACAAATCACAGAATCATCGATAGGAGGGACCTTAAAGCTCATGCAGTTCCACCCCCTGCCATGTGCAGAGACACCTTCCACTAGCCCAGGTTGCTCCAAGACCCGTCCAACCTGGCTCTAAACACCGCGGGAATGGGGCAGCCGCAGTTTCTTTGGGCAGTTTGTGCCAGGGCCGGAATGGAAGCCGGAGCTCCCTTTTCCCAAAGAGCTCCCGCGGCAATTTCCCCCATCCAAAATGCCCCCGGCTGCGTCCCCGTCCCCGCCCTGCGCTGACATCACCGGCACGGCTTGGACAGGCCGAACCGGCCCCGGCGATGGGGTGATCCGGGGGCACGGGCTCAGTACCCCCTGCACGGGGGGCTTTGCCCGGCGTTCCCCCCGAGCCTCGCGGTTTCCAGCCGCTGATTGAAGGGAGCGTGAAGGCGGCGCTGGCGGCCCGCCAA
>VYXD01000760.1:150068-175672 GCA_013397195.1 Hylia prasina
CCCGCCGGCGGCTCCGGCCCGGCTCGGTCCCGGGGGGCGCGGCGGGGCCCGGTGGCCGTGTCCGGTCCGCTCGGTGCCCGGCGGGTCCCTCCGTGCTGACCTTCCTCCCTCCGCCCCCAGCGCTGCTGGTCGCCATCAGCTCCGCCGTGGACAAGGTCATCGCCCACTTCAGCACGGCACGGAACGTGGTGCAGAAGGTGAGAGCTGGGCCGGGCTGGGCTGGGCTGGGCAGGAGGGGGGTTGGGAGTCCCAGGGGTGGGATTCCCCCATCCGTCCCTCCCAGCAGGATCAGGGTCAGGTGCTGCACTTCCCCTCCCTCCCCTCTCCTCGTGCCTCCCTCAGGCCCAGCTGGGGGACAGCCGGCTCAACCCCGACGTGGGGTACCTGCTGCTGCACACCCTCTGCCCTGCGCTCTACGCCCTGGTGGAGGATGGGCTGAAGCCCTTCCAGAAGGACGTTATCACAGGCCAGCGGAAAAATTCCCCCTGGAGTGTGGTGGAAGCCTCTGTGAAGACAGGTGAGGGTGAGGCTGGGGGCATCCCCAGGAGCCTGGAGCTGGGTTGCAGCCCGGGCTGGGGGATGTGTGCCCTGTGACTGTCTGTGCTCTGCACCCCACAGGCCCCAACACCCGCTCCCTGCACTCCCTGTGCTGGCAGGTGGCCGGGCTGGCCCCCCTCAGCAGCACCAGGCAGAAGTTTCATGCCTTTATCCTCGGCCTTTTGAAGTGAGTATTGGCCTTGCCGACCTCTCTGCCATGGCAGGTTGGAACTGTCCCCGGGGGCTCTAATTTGGATTCCCTTTGTCTCGTTTAGCATTAAACAGCTGGAGTTGTGGATATCTCACCTGCAGAAGAGCCCAGGTAAGGACAGAATGTCCAGGAGCTGCCTCCCCAAGCCCCCTCATCCCTGCCAGGCTGCTAATCCCACTCTGGTGTTGGGATACATCCATGCTGGAGTTTCCCTAGTGGATCAGGGCATCGTTTTCCATGGTGCATCTTCAGCACAGAGGGTGCTCTGACTGACGTGGGCAGCCTGGACAGCTCTTAGCAGAGATGTGGCAAGGACAGGGCATTCTCCACCTGCCTCACCTGTCCCTGTCCCCATCCCCACAGGTGTCATCTCTGTGCTTTACTCACCCACGGCCTTCTTTGCCCTGAGCCAAGGCCCTCTTCCCCACCTTGCTGACGAACTGCTGCTGCTCATCCAACCCCTCTCGGTGCTGACTTTCCACCTGGACTTGCTCTTTGAACACCACCACCTCTCCGTGGATGTCCGGCCCCTGTCCCGCCGGTTGGAGTCGCCGCTGTCTCCCGGCCGTCGCCCCATCCCGGTGCGGGGGGCCGCATCCCCGGAGGGCCGGAGCGGTGCTGCTGGGGACAGCCTGGAGGATGAGACCCCTCCCGATGCGCTGGGCAGGGTGGGGGGCACAGGGGGCAGCACAAGGGCCCGGTCCCAAGCAACCATGGGTGGGTTGGTCCCTGTCCCCCCAGTGGGGGCTGCCCTGCACCAAACCTTCCAGCACGTGCTGCGCTGGGGCGACCAGCTCAGCCGCACCTTGCTGGGATCTGACACCCCCCCGGAGAGTCACGGGCCTGAGGAGGGCACTGGGGGCACTGGTGGGGCTGGCCTCAGTGGCTGGTGGGGCCAGCTGAGCCAGAGCTCCAGGATTTACACTGCTCCTAGCAAGGAAAAGTTTCCCTTGGTCTGGTGGACGAAGCTGCGGGCGGCTGCGGGGGATCCTAGCCCGGGCCAGGCTGTGCAATCCCAAACTTCTGTGAGTGAGCCCAGAGGCACGGAGCTGCAGCTCCTTCAGACCAAAGCTGTCCCTGAATGCTCCGGCCCAAAGCCCAGCAGCACTGACACCTCAGGGACCTCTTCTCCTGAAGACCTCTTCTTCCCCACTGGAACTGGAGCACTCACCAAGCTGGATGATCCCACTGCTGGAAAGAATCTCCTGGCTGCTTCCCCAGAGCCTCCTGCCAATGGGAACCAGGCAGCACCACATGGCCCAGAGATGGCTAATCCTCCTAGTCCTGACAAGGGCAGCTGGCTGGGCCGGCTCTTTGGAGCCACCAACCCCTCGTCCAGGAGCTTCCCCCCCAGCCCTGACGCCGTCTTGGCCAGGTCCAGGTAAGACCTTGGGCAGGCAGAGGGGGGAAGGAGGCGTGTGCTGAGGAAGGGTTTCTGTGCCTGGCTCACCACGGTGCCCTCGTGGGGACTTTGTGCTGCCCCTTGCCCAGGGTCAGTGCCCCTGGGATTAGTGCATGTCCCAAGCGCTGCTGCCATCGCGTTGTTCAGTCCTGTGGAGCAGCGGGAGCTCGTGGGGAAGGCTCGGTGGTGCTTGATGGCTCCTTGTCAGCTCCCGTATCACCAGAGCAGCCTGAGATAAACAGCGGGGAGAGCTCCCAGGTGAGCTTGTGGCTCCCTTTGCTCTGTGGCAGGAGACCGTCCCGCTGGCTGTCCCCCAGCCCGCGTGTCCTGGCCGGGGTGGTGAAGGGCCTGGCGTCCGACAGGAGCCGCGCTCCGGAGCAGCCGGGCAGGGCCGCGCCCGCCCCCCCCCAGGCCCGCAGGTGAGGCAGGGCACGGAGTGGGCAGGGCTGGGAGCTGCTGGTGGGGTTTTCTGGAGCGGGGAAAGCCGGGGCTGTTCTCACACACGGCCTGGGGGTCCCACATGACTCTCCAGGGAAAGGCACCGCTGCCCACTTGAGCCGTAACTGCATCCCTCAGGATCCCCCTCTTCTGCTGGGCTTTGGGGGAACCTGAGCCTCTGCCCACCTGGGATCAGCTGTTTTACCCAGGCGTTTTGGGGACAATTTTTAGCATTTTCTTGTGTGCTTTCTGGTTTCATGGCAGCTTGTTTGGGGCAAGCATGTGGCAGCTGTGACCCGGCTGTAGTAGGTCGGAACAGCTCAGTGAGCAGGGCAGGCACGTGGCCATCCCAAACGGTGTTTGGCTGCTCCCCTCTTCTCCATCCTCGCTGGTCCTGACCCCGATATCCCCACACCCCTCTGATGTCCCCACACCTCCTGCTCTGCTCCCACGCCCCGGGGCTGCTCGGCAGGACAGCTCTGCCCGGTGGCTCCTTGTACAGATCCCTCCTCAGGGGGCACCTCTGCCTGAGGAGGTCCCTGGTTTACCCAGCTCCCTCCCCCCGAGCGCTGCGGGAGCCTCTGAGGGTCCCCGGGGAGGGGACTCTGCCGCGACATTTGTGGTGCAGGGCAGTTCGGGCGCTGTGTGACCACACGGGCACCGCCGACGGGCACCTGAGCTTCCAAAAAGGGGACATCCTGGAGCTTCTCTCCCCTGTGGATGAAGACTGGATCCGCTGCTGCCATGGAAACAGCACCGGCCTTGTTCCTGTTGGTTACACGTCCCTGATTTTGTGAGGAGGCGGAAGGGACCCGAGGAAGCAGCCGAGCCTGCCGGAGCGGGTGCCAGCTCCGGGAGGGGATGTCTCCTGCCACGGCTTGGCCACCTCCGGGGCTGGCAGCTCCCAGGGGACCCTGCCCTGTGCCCGTCACTGCTGCATGGCGTCACCGTCTGCCACCGTGTCCCCGGACCCGCTGGCGCTGAGCCGCGGCTCCTCTTTGGGGGCCGCTCTGGCTCGCGGTTCCTCAGCTGCTGCCCACCCCTGTGCCAGGGCAGGGACGGGTCCTCTCCCTGCCCGGCCCTCACACTGCCCCGTGTCGTCTCCGTGCCGTCGTGTCCTGCCACCGCTGCCACCTCCGCGTGCCCTGCTCTGCGCCGGGGCCGGCCCCGCCACCAGCGCTCAGCCCCAGCACTGTAAATAACCACAGGAATGAGCTTGTTCCACGGGGAAAAAGCTGGAAATAAAGGTTGTGACTCACGTGTCCGCGTGTGCGAGTGAGCCCTGGGAGTGGCCGATGTGGGTGGCCCGGGCTGGCGCTGGGACCGGGGTGAGGAAACGCTCCCAGTGCGGGCTGTGCTGGTTCTCAGCATCCCGGCATCTCCCATCTCAGCCAGGGAGAGCACGGAGGCCTCTCGGCCCAGCAGAAGGTGCCCAGGCTCCCTCCACAGCGTGGGAGAGGCGGCTGCAGCCTCCCAGCGCCAGGAATATCCCTGGAGAAGCTGCTGGGGATCAGCCCCAAGCCGTGGGAGCTGCACAGCGCCGGGAACAGCCCCGGTCACTGGTTTAGTTATATAAATAACTTCAACTAATCTTTTCGTGGCCCAGAGGATGGCAGTAGGGGCTAAATAGCTCCAAGTTTTTCATGTTTTTGTGATTTCATCCCAGAATTTACATTTCACGCTGGGCTCCCCCGGTGAAAGAAAGGTGTGGCCGTACCGGGGAGTGGCCGCACGGCAGCAGCAGCTCGTCTCCAGAGACAGTTTTGGGCCTCTGCTCCCTCCCATGGCCAAGGGCCACGCTTCACCCTTCCGACTTCCCGTTTCGGTGGCAAAACGCCGCTGTGTCAACCCCCGGGCCGGGCTCTGCTGCCAGGGTAAAGCTGCTCTCCTTTCACTCTGCTCTCATTTTCACTTCTCTCTCTGGAATTTTTATTCTCAGACGAGTGACGTTATATCCTAATTGGAATGTTCCTTGGCTTGCCTTAAGGAGGCTTGATTGAATTCCACAGCTGCTTCTGGACTTTGAAATGGGGTCATGTCAGCAGGGGAGGAAGCCAGGTGGTACTTCAATTTATTTATTTATTTATTTTTAATAAACAGCCCTCCAAGCCTTAGCCTGAGGCCTTGGGTTTAAAAGGAGTGTAGGGGTCAAGCCTGGCATTTTCATCATAGAGAGTCAGACCGGGAAAAGGAAAATGAAGAATCAGGTTCTACAGAAGGGGTGTCGAGGAGAAGCTGTTTCATTCCTGAGGGACCCTGGTCTCTCTCTGCCACAGTCGGACACGGCCCGGGGGTGACAGTCCCCATCCTGCCACCGGGACAGGAGGGCTCCAGGCACTGGGGCTTATACCCTGGGAATAGGCACCAAATCTGTGGATTTAATGGCTCCAGTTCGCCTCACACGCAGCCATGGTCACAGCCCCTCTGACCCCACGCGGTGACCGTGCTGCCCCCGGCCCTCCTGCCACATCTGCGCCACCACGGAGCCACTGCGGCCACACGGAACCCTCTGGAACGCCGCTGATGATTCGGCAGGGGGGTGTTCCCATCCCAGCGGGGTGTTCCGTGTTCCCGTCCCAGGTGGGTGTTCCTGTCCCAGGTGGGTGCTCGTGTTCGGGAGTCGGGACAGCCCCTCGGGAGCGCAGCCGGAGCCTGTGCCCGATGCCCCAGCCCAGAGCTCTGAGTGCCACCTCCAGGAGCTCCTCAGACACCTCCAGGGATGGGCACTCCAAACCTCCCTGGACAGTCCCTGCCAAGCCCTGAGCTCCCTTTCCATGGGGAAATTCCTGCTGCTGNGGCCCAAAAGTGACCCCAGGGTTTGAGGTCCCTCAGCAGAGCAGCAAAGGGCCCGGGGTCACTGCCCTGGCCCAGTGGCCGCACTGGGACTGGAGCAGGGCAGGTGCCTCTGCCCACCTGGGCTCACCTGGGCTCGTGTCCAGCACCCCCGGGCCCTTTCCAGCTTTTCTGCCACTTTTCCCCGAGCCTGGAGCGTTCCGTGGGGCCGCTGTGAGCCGAGGGCAGCACCCAGCACTTGCTGACCCTCACCCTGTGGGCTCTGGCCTGTGGATCCCGTGGATCCCATGGATCCGGCCTGCCCAGAGCCTCCTCCTGCCCTCTGGCACATCCGCACTCCCACCCAGCTCAGCAAAGAAAACCCCCCGAGCCAGCCGTAGGAAAAGATTTTCCATTTAATACTAGACTCTCAGGATTGAGATGCAGGCTTTTTATGCAATTACATCCAATGTTAAAATTGGTAATACATAATTTACAAAGATTAACATCAAAACAATGATCTATTTAGATATGCTTTGTAAAAAGGAAATATATTAGCAGCATTTATTTTCAGCAATCACACAGCCTACACCCATGCAGACTAAGGTTCAGCTCTATTTGCAGTAACGTAGTGCTTCCTGGCTCCGGCGGCGATCCTGGGGACACACGGGTCTGCTCAGTATTATAAAATAACCAAAAAATAAAAAAAGTCATTAATTTCTACACCAGTAAGAAAAACAATTCTTTGCACTTACCTAACATTTGATTGTCTAAAAAACATTTTGTTTAGTCTTTCAACAAAAGAAAGATAAAATGACAGAGCTAGTGTCTCGCTTCTGTACGCACTTTATTTTTTTTTAAAAACTTTTTAGTGTTTAACACCATTTGAGACAATGATTTCTGTTTGAAACTAAATGAGACAACTCGAGGGTTTGGACATGCGATATTCCTACTACACGCACGAGTATTTTATACTCAGGGTTCCTGGTACTGTACAGTGCTTCTCTACAGTAAGAAAATATTCCAAACTATTTTCTTATTTCTTTTTTTTTTTTAATAAAATATTTTTTTTTCTCAAAGGGTTTTTTCCTTTCTTTTTTTTTTTTGTGTGTTTTTTTTTTGTTTTGTTTTCTCTTTTTAAATCAACACATAAAAGTTAATGGAATGAGTCATGTTCCACTAAGAGTAAAATAATTATAATAATAACAAGAATGTACATTAGGACGAGCTTGGTCCATAAAAAGGAACATGTAACTACGGTATTGCTTTACATCCACGCAGCAGATATATACAACTTGGCACATTAAAAACTGGATTTCTTATAAGAACACCTAGAACAGGACTGGATATGCATGTGTACGTCTGAGACAGGAAAGCAAAGCCACCGTCCGGGGGCAGCGGGGGCCGCCCGGCCCCGGGCCCGTCCCGGGGGCTCGGGGCTGTCGGGACAATCGCGATGGGGGCGGGGCCAGCGGGACCCGCTGCCCGGACGTTCAGCTGTCCACCAGCACACGAGGGTAGTGTTAGCAGTTGATAAATTCTACAGCTCACGACAAACACTCGCTCGGATACTGCCTGACGGGCACGGAGTGAAAGGATCCGTGGGGTTTGGGGGTTTTTTTGGTGGTTTTTTTTTTTTGTTGTTGTTTGTTTTTTTTTCCTTTTTTCTTACACCAGATTTTTATTTGCACAACACACGAGACACACGAGAACCACAGCTTATCAAAAAAACCAACAGCAATGGTGGCGTCAGGAGCTGACTTCGCTTTTATAAAATTTCTCTGCAGAAAAAAAGTGAAAAAACTCACACCCTGCCCCCTCCCCCCACACAGCAAGTGCCTCATCCCAGCGCTCCTGCCCCGCTCCAAGGGCCTCTGGAAGCTTCTCCTTGGCACAGACCACAGGGACACGTGCTCGGGCTGTCCCACGGCGAACCTCGCGCTCGTCTGGGGACGTTTCTCTCTTCCTGGAACTTGTGCAAATCAGAGGCCACAGCTTTAGGGCAGCTTTTCCTTTTTAAGCCACTGGGCCTTTCCTCTCCCCTCTGGATTCCTGGATTCCCTTCCCTGGCGTGGGCCACGGCGGCGCCGAGGGCAGCTGGTACAATCCCAGGGTAGCAGTGACCGTGGGGAACTTCCTCCTCACAGTAACTCAGTCCTTTTTCCTCTGCCCTCCCCATTATTATTTTTTTTTTTAATTTTTTTTTTTTTCCTCTGAGTGGGAGTATCAAGCAAAAATAAATTAAATTTGACCATCCTGGACAATAACCACGAGGTTTCCTCAGTACCTAACATCAATACAAGGCACGCCCACCAACACACACACCAAGAGCACTGCAGAGCAGGGTGGGCGCCGTGCCGGCCCGGCCCCCCAGGTGCTACTGTTTGTAGTTTTGTCAGTTTGCTGCTGCCCTCCTTCCCCGGGCTGGGCTCTGGCCCCCAGCCCCAGTGACAGACCCCAGAGCTCGGCTGCCCCTCCTGGGTCACTTCCTGAAGGTGCTCTCGGGGATGGTCAGAGTGCGGCGCCGCAGCTTCCGTCCCGAGCCCTCCTCCAGCAGGTAGGTGACATCGATGGCTGCAACAGAGCACAGGGGCACAAGGGGATTTCAGTCATCACACGATCTGTGGGGCTGGAAAAGACCTCCGGGATCATCGAGTCCAACCTGGGACTGATCCCCACCTCGTCACCCAGAGCACAGCGCTGAGTGCCACCTCCCATCGTTCCTTGAACACAAAATTCCTGTTTCCTTATTCCTGGTTCTTTCAAGGATGTTCCCCTCCAGAAAATCCAAAACATCCCTGGACAAGGTGCTGAGTGACCCAAGCCCTGAGCCATGGCTGGACCAGACAACCTCCAAAGATCCTCCCAACTCAAATTAAGCAGCAGTCCATGACTGTTTGGCATTGCCAGAATTTGGAAGAGACTGGACAGGGCTCACCCTGGCCTTCAATTTAAAAGCAGGGACACACTTTACCAGTGGAATCCCTGTCCCCTTATCCCAGAGCTCAGACAACACCTACAGCAGGTACTCAGCACCCAAGGAAAGCTCATGAAAGGTCAAAGAAGATTTTCACAATTTCCTTCAGTCTTTCCTGGCCTGGTCTGTTAAGTTTCTCTGTTGTAGATATGGAATGATGAGGGGGGGAATTAGTTATGGAAAGTTTTTGTGGTTATTAAAAGTATTACACGAAACAGTGTCAAAGTTGTAAGAAATTTCACTTGGATTTAGTGGATTTCTGTTGCAAAGGAAAACACGGCTGCAAAGAAAACTGACTTTCCTAATGCCCACTAGCAAGAAATTCAGACAAAACCCTTCATTCTATCAACACAGCTCAGCAGAGTGACCCCAGATCCGGCAGGAGAGCCGGGGCTGTGCAACCAGAGCCTGAACTCTCACCGTTTTTCCCTGGGATTTTCTCTAGGAGGTTGAGCAGGATCTGGTTCAGCCTCTCCCTCTGGAGGTGCCGCCGCTCCTCGGGGCTGCAGAGCGGCCTCGTGTCCGCGGGGCTCTCGTCCCCCTTCTTCTCGGCCTCGCAGCTCTCGCCGGGCACGGGCTCCTTGTCGGGCTCCTCGGGGCTGGGCAGCTCCCCTGGAGCCTGCTCAGGGGCCCCCAGCACCTCCTCCATCAGGGGCAGGGCATCTTCCTCTTGGTTTAAGTCTTTGATCTGTGGTTTCGAGCGATCGGATTTCCAGGATGACCTTGCAGGAGAAGAGGGGTTTAAACAACAGGTTTTTCAGACCCTCAACTGAAAGGACAATTCCCAGCAAGTCCAGGACTCATCCATGGGTAGGGGGTTTCTGGAGCTCAATTTCTTCCCCCAGTCCCGGCACTCATAACTTTATCTGCGCCACACCAAATTCAGCTTTGAAAAACAAATGGCTTTTTATTTCCAGTTGCAGAAGATTTTACCTCCAAACTCGGGGCCCAGCCCTGAGTGAGATGTTCCTGCAGTCTCGACCAGATCTGGGCTCTGCCTCACAGACACAGGCAGCAGGTTTCTCCATCTGGGAAGGCTGGAGCCTCCTGTTTTGGGCATCTTCTCACTCAGCTGCTTTTTTCTAACTTTCAAATGGCTCCTTTCTTTTCCTGATGTACATTATTAAGGCTGCCTATCCCTCCTCACTTGTTCCCTTTTATCTCTCTGAAAGTTTAGGGAGCTTTAAATAATTTAAACTTCTTATTTCTATAGCACCCAGGGGAAAGGGGCAGGAGGAGAGTGGGCACAACCAACAAACAGAATGATTTCATCTCTTCTCAACAATCTGGGAGGGGAGACTCACCTGCCTCCATTTCTCTTGTAGTTGTCTGGCACATAATGAGGCTGCAATAACAATAAAGGTAATGATCAATATCAAACCAAATTGACAGTGGAAGGAAGTGCTGGTCTATCAAATATTCTGAAAGTGCCAATGCAGGACACTCTGGAAATGCTGATGCACCTCAAAGAGACTTCACAGGAGGAGGCACAATCGTGTATTAAGATAAATTAGAGACAGACTTGTCTGATTCTTCACATCTAAATAATAAATTTCAAGCCACAGACCGTCATGATAAAAATCATCTTTGCTTTCTGCACAGCACGAGTCTGGAACCTTCTCCAAAGCCACTACAAAAACCTCTGCTCCAGGAAGAACAGAGCTCAATTGCAGAAGGTTTGCAGATCTGCCACTTTTGCTGCTCTGACACCCTCTCTGAGCTCACCATCACCATCCCTTGAGCACCTCTTTGCCTCTCAACTGCAGGTTCTGTTACACCCAGTTTTCTTTCCAAGCTCACTTTTCCCCCAGGCTGTGCACACTCACAGAATCATGGAATGATTCAGGTTGGAACAGCCCTCCCAGCCCATCGAGTCCCAGCTGTGCCTGATCCCCACCCTGTCCCCAGCCCAGAGCTCTGAGTGCCACCTCCAGCTGTTCCTTGGGCACCTCCAGGGATGGGCACTCCAAACCTCCCTGGGCAGCCCCTGCCAAGCCCTGACAGCCCTTTCCATGGGGAAATTCCTCCTGATGTCCAGCTTGAGCCTCCCCTGGCCCAGCTTGAGGCCGTTTCCTCTTGTGCTGTCTCTTGTTCTTTGGGAGCAGAGCACGACCCCCACCTCAGTTCTCTCTGGCTGACCAAACTTCATTTCTCAACAGTCAGAGGCTTTCCAGAACTCCATCCAGCCTCCCAAAAACAGGTAAGGAAGCTGAGAGCAAACCCACTTACTGAGAAATCCCTCTTGGGCGTGAGCCTCTTGGGGAAGTGGTCGAAGGCGTAGGGCTTGGTGCACACGGGGTAGCGGTTCCGGTGGATCTTGTAGAAGAGGTGAGCTGATTTATCCAGGCGGTAATCACAGATGTAAACATCCTGCTCCTTCACACCCTTCGGCCTCCCTGGCACCAAAACAAGGAAAAAGCAGTCATGGACTGAGGGGGAAACACGTGCTTTGTCACAGTGTGAGCGAGGCAGGGGCAGTCACAGTGTCCCTGTTTGATCTCTCATTCAGAACCCCAGCAGGACACGCTGCTGGGTCACCCTGAGGGAGAACCTGCATACTCTAATCAACACTTCCCAAACTTTCACAGACACAATTATCAACTGGCATCATTTTCTCTTCCCTGCCCACTGGTGGCCCTCTTCAAACAGGAATCCGTGTCCCAGGGCAAAGCCACTGCATGTCCTCAGCTCTGAAACACACAAACATCCCCCACGGCCTTTGGACAGCAGGAACTACTCCAGAAGTCCTTGCTTGTAGAACTGAGTGAATTTGTCCCAGTGGCTGGTTCAGCTGTGCCTGGTTCAGGGTGAGGATGTTGCTGGTCACACCCCAATGCTTGGTTGGTGCCCAGCACTGCTCACCCTCAGCCCAGAGCTCTCCAGAGTCCCCAGCAGGGCCAGGACAGCTGACCCCAGCTGGCCACAGGACACTCCACACCACAGAGTGTCCAGCCCAGTGGGGGTGGCCGGGATCCCCTCAGGGGTGCTGGGGACGGGCTGGGCATTGGGTGGGGAGTGACTGCACTGGGTATCACTTGTGCTTCCTGGGGTTTATTCCAGAATCATGGAGTGGTTTGGGCTGGAAGGGACCTTACAGCTCACCCAGTGCCACCCCTGCCATGGGCAGGGACACTTTCCACTATCTCGGGTGGCTCCAAGCCCCATCCAGCCTGGCCTTGGACACTTCCAAGCATCCAGGGGTAACCACAGCTTCTCTGGGCACCCTTTGCCAGGGCCTCCCCACCCTCACAGGGAAGCATTTCCTGTGTGTATCCAACCTAAATTTCCTCTTTTTCAGGTTGAAGCCATTCCCTCTTGTCCTGTCACTCCAGTTCATGACTAAGAGCCCCTCTCCACCTTTCTTCCAGCCCCTCAGATACTGGACATCTCTCTCTCCCTTTCCATTACTACCACTGCTGTCATTATTATTACAATATTTTAATTTATTTCAATCATGGAACTCTTTTTATCCCAACCCCTGGGTTTTAATCTTTCCAGTTTCCCTCCCCACCCCAGAGGGAGCGAGCAGCTGAGCTTTCAGCAGGGGTTAAACCACCACAGCCCACTGCTCAAAGGCTTAGGAACGTGTTTAATTCTCACCTTTGCAGTAGGTGTACAGGTCTAGCACACAGCACGTCCCCACCACGGCCTCCAAGGGGATGATTTCGTACAGGGGCACCCGGAACAGCTCGTTGTGGTAGAACTTCCGAGACGGGGAATGATGCGTTTCGTGTGGACGGAAATAGTGGTGGCCAAAGGCGAAGCGCTCCTCCCTGAGGGGGCAGAGGGGACAGAAACACAAGTCAGCCCATGACACAACTCACTCGATGCCCCCTGCTTCGTTTTGAGTTCCCTCTCTTGCACTTGAACAGCAGAGTCACACAAGTGTGCCATATTCCACTTCCCAAACACTCCACTCCCAGCGTGGTTTCCATGGGCACAGCAGACTCTTGACTGGCCAGGCACAAGCATTGAACGGCCTCACAGCTGTCACTGCACCCACAGTCTGCTCCAACACTGAGGAAATCCATCAATTTCTATCTCTGACCCTTTGCTTAAGCCTCCAACCTCACGTGTTTCCACTGTGCAGTCGTGGAGCACAGGCTCCAGTTGGGAACTCCCCAACCTCTGCACCGGGACCCTGCTCATTCCTGCATTCTTCAGAGGAGACTTCCACAAAATTCCTGTGCTTTGACAGGCAGGCCAGTGGGATGCCTCAAGCTCAAAGGCTGTGCTGCACGTACTTGTCGTTTTTCCAGAGCTTCTCGATGCGGAAGATGTCGAGCTTGTCGCGGTTGATGTGGGACAGCAGCCGGTACGACTGTCGCACTGGGTGCCCGTCGGGGGTCCTGCGGCTGTCCCTCATCAGGTACACACAGTCACCTGTGCAGGGACACAAAGGACACGCCTGTGAAGAGCCTGGCCTGAGCCCAGCACGCCAGAACCAGAGGAAAGAGTCACTAAAACCAACACAACAGAGGCTCCTGATGCTGCATTGGAAGGAATGAACCTGCCGAGAACACTCAGATGTTTTTCACAGCAGCTTTACGGAAAAATTACCCGTGACTTTCTATGCCCAGACTGAAAACATCAACCTCTAAGGGAATCGAAACCATGACAGACCACAGGATATGTAAACATGTCAGTCATGATTAGGAAAAGGTGTAGGAATTAGTGATGGCTGCAATGCATAATAAAACTCTGAGAGAGAAGATACTTAGAGAGAAGATTACTATTAAGAAAATAAATCCTGGCCTGAGAAGCCCCAAGCCTTAGGTTATTCCAGCAGAATTCCAATGAGATGTAGAGCTCAGGAAAGGTAAAGAGAATGCGAAAAGGACTGAACAAAGTGGCACGGCTGGCAATCAAGAAGTACTTCCCAAGGGCAACCCTTAAATTTATTCATTTTGTCCCGTAAGTGAATTTCCTCCTTAATTTCTCTGCTCTGATCTGTGAAATCCCAGAATGACCAGGGTTGGAAAGGATCCTAAAGACCATCCAGACCCACCCCCCTGCCATGGGCAGGGATATCTTCACTAGACCAAGCTGCTCAGAGCTCCACCTCACCTGGCCTAAAGCACTTCCAGGGCTGGGAGGAGATTCCACCTCTTCTGTTATTTACCTAAAAATGACCAAAACCTGGGAGGTCCCAAGTCATAAAACCTCCCCGGGGTAGGAGCAGAGGTCACACAGCAGAATGCTCTGGCTGGAGAAACAGGCAGCAGCAGCTGCTTAGGAGGAGAAAGCACAGGAACAGACAAGCCAAGGAAAAGCCTCCCTGTGCTGTCCCTGCCCAGCTGCCTTTCTGCTGTTTATGGACTTCCAGAGCCAAAGGCTAGAGCTTTAGAGATTAATCCTTCCTCCAAGAATTTGTCTAATCTTTTTTGGAACCATTTATACTCTGACCTCTCCACCCTCCTGTGGCAAGGCTTGCCACAGTCTAGTTATGCTTTTGTAAAAAAAATCTTCCTAGAGTTTAACTGTTACCAGCTAATCTCTGTTTGTTCCCCTAGTTTCTGCATTGTTGCACCTCCCTGAGCCACATTTCACAGACCTTCATCATCCACCCTCCAAATCACCTGGGCAGACTCTGTCCACAGAAAAGATGATCCAGATCAGACTATCCTTGTTATCCTTGTTTTTACAGGTAGTGAGATCTTCTGAGCAATGGGATGTCAGAGCAGCACAGGGCAGGCAGGAGACAGACACCCCAGGAGGTTACAGAAAGGCACAATCACTCTGCTATTTTGTGCATAACAATTTCTGATACTCCCTTTGCCTTTTTGACTCAGGTAGAACATTTTTCTCATGTTAAGTTACAATGACTCCTGGGTTTTTTCCCTATTTTTTCCCCATGTTTTTGCATATGTGTAGTTACAGCTGTTTGCCTTCCATGGATATTGCTGTTATTAATTAGCAGGTTTCACAGCTTGGGAAAAACACACCAGGGAACCACTGAGGACAACGTGGCCCCAGGGGCATCAACACCCCAGTTTTGCTACAACCAGATTCAGGATTAAAGTGAAGCACAAGTAATTCTGTTTTCATTAATATAATCTCACTTATCAATCATGTCTAAGTTTAAAAGATGCTCCTAAGGACTCCTCATATGCAGAAATTTCTCCCATGTATCCAACCTAAACTTCGTCTCTGTCAGTTTGAAGCCATTTCTCCCTTGTCCTGTCACTCCAGTTCCTGATGAACAGTCCCTCTCCAGCTTCCCTGGAGCCCTTTCAGATCCTGCAAGGGACTCTGAGGTCTCCACACAACCTTCTCTTCTCCAGGCTGAACATTCCCAGCCCTCCCAGCCTGGCTCCAGAGGGGAGGGGGCTCCAGACCCCTCAGCAACTTCATGCCTTCCTCTGGACTTGCTCCAACAGTTCCATGTCCTTCTTATGCTGGGGGCCCTGGAAGTGGACACAGCACTCCAGGTGGAGTCTCAGGAGCAGAGAGGGAGAATCCTTCTACTTGTTCTGCTGCCCACGTTCTTTGGATGCAGCCCAGGACACGAGTTATTTCTGGGCTGTGAACACACATGGCCAGGGTATGCTGAGTTTTTGGTGTCCCATCACCCCAAATCCTCCTCCCAGGGCTGCTCTCAGCCATCTCCCCACCCATCCTGCAGCTGAGCCTGGGATTGCCCTGGCCCAGGTGCAGGACCTTGCACTTGGCTTTGTTGACACCCATGAGGTTCACATGGTCCCACCTCTCCAGCCTGTCCAGGTCCCTCTGGATCCAGCCCTTCCATGCAGCATTTTTACCACACCACACAGCTTAGTGTCTTCTTCCCACCTGAGCTAAAACTGGGATAATAACAGCTTCCCTTCAGAACTTTAATAGTAACTTTTCCAGAAATTGGGGAGGTGAGTTCCTTAAAAGACTCTTAGAAAACAAGAGAACATACTGAGAGGAGCTACTGGCTCCAAGCAGAACATAAATAAAACCATTCAATTCTAAACCACCTAATTTTAAATGAACTTTTTTCCAATCCTCTTCCCCATCTTTCCCAAGAGAAGAAAGCAACCCCAGCACTATTGTGCCTGACTGAAAAAGGAGCATTCAGAAGGAGATGTAGACAGATGCTCTCTTGCTCTAAAGATCAAGAAATTTGATTTCAATTCCAGTTTATACAGATGTTCCAGATGCCCCTCTGCCTCAAAAAGGAAGTTTCCAAGGAAAAACCACAGCAGCTGTTGCTGGTGCATTGGGGATGATGATGTGCTACAATTTCTGGCTATGTGGGTTTTCCAGGACCCATTCTGATCCCAGTTTATTAATTCCTATCCAAGGTAGAACTCCATGTTCACTCCAAGAGATGTGATGGATCAGATCTGTTTTATTTGCACCATCTCCTGGGTTTAGGTATTATGGAATTTTTGCAAAGGAAGCTTGTCTGTGGTGTAATACTCAACAACTTCCAGCAGAATTGCCAAGAAATTAAGAAACAAGTTCTGCAACCACCAACTAAGGACCCTCACTGAGACCCCTCTGAACAAGAAAGATTTGGTCACAGCAGAGTGTGACCACTCACACAGCTGATTTTCAGTCTTGCTCCTCCAAAACATCACTCTCGAACTTGGAACTGGTGTTCAGGGTGCAGCTTCTCCTGGGCAGGCACTGGGCTCAATGCACTTCCAGGCTTTGTGGCAACATCAGCCTCTTCCCAATCCACAACTCCCAGGAAAATGTAAACCCACACACAGACTGAAGGGCTGCAGGCCACACTTTTGCCTCAGAATGTGGAATTACGAGGCCTTTTAGACACCAGAGGGAGTAAAAAGCTGTTTCTCCCACTGTCCAAACTGCCTGATACACCCACAGCACAGCAAAGGTCCTGCCTGAGGACTCTGGGTGGAAAACAAGACCAGCATCAAGCCCCTGGATTTCCCCTTTCCCTGCTGGAGTTGATGTTCTGTTCCAGCACCTTGTGGTGGAACTTGCTTCACCTGCTCCCTGTGCCTGCAGAGGCATTTGGTGCCCAACAGCTGCAGTTTGGTCTCCTTTGTCCCCTGCTGATGGCACAGGGAGCTCAGCCACAGAGGGACAGTGCTCTCTTTAAAGGGCATTTCTCTAATTAAGGTCACCAAGATCAGATCAGAGGCACACAAGTAAAATCTAATACACTGTGCCAGAAATGATCATAATGCTCTGAACACCTGGAAGATGCCACAAGTCCCAAATAAAACATCATCCATTTCAACAGAGAATGTAAAAGCAAGTTCTGATACAGCTCTTGAAGTGAGTTACTCTCCAGCAAAAAAAAAGACATGAGAAACCCAAAGGCTGAACTCTGGACAGAACAGACAATGCAGAGCAACACCCAACAAGCAGGACAGAATGCAAATTCCAGAGTCTTGCAGATGGGATAAAGAATATGCTGTTCTTTGACCTTTTTTTAATTCCCCATTTTACTGAAGGCTCTCCTACTCCCTTCTAGAAAACTTATCAACCTGTTTCACTCATTCAAGAGCAGTTTCCTAATAATGATAAAGGGTTCTTTCTGACCTTCTGTGTATCTGTAGGATGAAATTAAAAAAAAAAATAATCAGTGAGCTGAACTGTGGCTGTGGCAGCTGCTTTGGAGAGATTCAGGAATTCAGAGCCCAGTCCAGAAGAGATAAGCTACAGGGAACACATAAGCAATGAGCTGGATGTTTTAATGACCTTTCTGCACTAAAATACTGGAGGTCTAACAGCCTTCTTGGCCTTTACTTCTAAAAGTTAACGAACAGCAGTTGGCTCAGCATCATCCTCCCCTGGCCAGGACAGCCCTGGCTGTGCTAATTAACATTTCTTCATCAACAGCCTGTGAGAACTCTGACTGTGTATCACTCCCAGCACCACAGGGAGAGTTATTTCCACTTGTGAAAAATGGGAGTATTTTTGACAGGGTAATGCCAGAGATCCCTGCCCACTGATGGAAACCCCAGCAGGCCCCAGAGCCAGACGTACCTTGGCGGAGCAGCAGATCGTCCCTCAAGAGGCAGATGTAATAAACACAGCCAGGCTGGGCATAGTGAGGGCGAGGGATCATGGGAACCTCCTGCAGGGAAAAAAGGAAGGGAATCCTGAGCTGCCCACCATCAGCAGTCCAAAACTGGGCTGCCACCCTTTTGGAAATACACGAGAGAAAAACTGACCCCTCATGGAAACTGAACCTAAATCAAGGAAGCTTCACCAATCCCAAAAGAGACAAACTCTCAATACAAATACAAAAAAAACCCCTAAGGAGCTTAGTAGTTTATAAGAGTAATAGGAAGGAGAGTCTTGTTTTATTTACCCTGTTCACAGCTCGAGGTTCACACTGCTCACACAGGTAGTGTTCAACATCTGAATTCACACCCATGCAGTCACAGTGCTGCCAGACCTGGAAAAACAGGGACAGCCCAGTCAGGAAGTCCTGGCACACATTATAGTTGCAAACTGCATTTTCTCAATTAATATTAAGGAAAGCAAGAAAATAAGCTTGACACAGAAAATTCAAGATTTTCTATGAACTATTTCACACCACATCAGCAGACAGATTAGATCTCCAACAGTAAGTGCAAAAGCCCAAAATTTTAAAATTAATTTCTCTCTCCCAAGGGCAGGAGCTGGCGCAGTTTCAGCTCCTCTGCTCAATGCAAGTCGCATTTTCTCTGTGAAAAGAGAATCTCTCCTCTTGGGGAGAGGAACCGAAAGGCCTGAAGAGTTAATTAACGCTACTGAGCACAGGGGAAGCGCTCCGCTTGCCGTGGAGGCGAGGAGGAGAGAGCTTTGGCCTCCTCACCATGCACTTTTCACACTGGATCATGAGCCCCTCGTCCTTGTAGAGGCCGCAGATGCAGCGGATGACGTCCTCGTCCTTCTCGTGCCCGTTGTCCTTGTCGCACACCGAGGTCTCGCTGCTGTCGGCCTCGCTCGCCGTCTCCCCCACGATCTCGTCGATCTGGGCCGAGGCCTCGTGCCGCGCGCTGTAGTAGGCCTTGCGCAGCCGGCACACGTCCCGCCCCGTCGGGGACTTCCTGCCGTAGTATTTCTGCAAAAATCAGAAAACTGCCCTGAAAAGCGCCTCATTTCCATGGCCCAGCACGTTTAGCTCCTGTCTGTGCACGCCTGGGAGGGGTTCTCCCTGCAGCTGCGGCCCCAAACCTGGGGTGCACCTCTCCGTCTCCCTCCGGACTCCGGCCAGCAGGTCCATGGATGTGACATGGGAGGGGAGGAACTGAGAGCAGCCCTGGGAGGAGGATTTGGGGTGATGGGACACCAAAAACTCAGCATACCCTGGCCATGTGTGTTCACAGCCCAGAAATGGTCTGGAGGAATATGGCCAGCAGATCAAGGAATGGGATTGTCCCTCTCTGCTCTGTGCTCCTGAGACTCCACCTGGAGTGCTGTGTCCACTTCCAGAGCCCCCAGCATAAGAAGGACATGGAACTGTTGGAGCAATTCCAGAGGAAGCCATGCAGTTGCTGAGGGGACTGGAGCCCCCTCCCCTCTGGAGCCAGGCTGGGAGGGCTGGGAATGTTCAGCCTGGAGAAGAGAAGGTTGTGTGGAGACCTCAGAGTCCCTTGCAGGATCTGAAGGGGCTCCAGGGAAGCTGGAGAGGGACTGTTCATCAGGAACTGGAGTGACAGGACAAGGGGGAATAGGTTCAGACTTAAAAAGGGGAAATTTAGGTTGGATATATGGGAGAAATTGTTCCCTGTGAGGGTAGTGAGGCCCTGAACCAGGTACCAGAGAAGCTGTGGCTGCCCCTGGATCCCTGGAAGTGTTCCAGGCCAGGCTGAACAGGGCTTGGAGCACCCTGGGAGAGTGGAAGGGGCCCCTGCCCATGGCAGGGGATGGAATGGGATGAGCTTTAAGGTCCCTTCCACTCCAAACCATTGTATGATTCTGCGATTTCATGATGACTGATACTGAAAACAGGGTACCCCTTCCAAAAGGAAAGGAAATTTCTTTAGGTGAGTAATCATGAGCGTCCTTGTCCTTCTCTGACCTAAGGCAGTCAAAGAGCTCATGATTTGCTATTGAGGCCTCATCAGGAATGGATCAGCACAAGTTCTCTTCCTCCAGAATAAATTTATTCTTTTTTTCCTGTAAGAGCATCAAAGGAGGGCACATCCCTGCTGCCAGTGCAGCAGCTTTCAGGCCAGAGAGAGCCTCACCTCTGCATTCCTGAAGACCTTCAGCATGTCCCCATCAAAAGCTTCCACAGTTTTGTAGTAGCCAGTCAGGATCTGCTTCTCAATCGTGGCAAGGTCCAAGGGGTCAGAGATCTTTTCATAATAGTCTGCATTTCTACAACAGGAATGTTGGCACAGTGTCAGGTTCACCAGCAATTCCCACTGTGCAAATCCATCAGAGAAAGCAGCTCTGGGAAGGCAGCACTTACTTTTTCTTTGGGGGCAGGTTCAGGAGAGGAGCTGCGAGTGCCTGCCTGGAGGAGTCTGCAACAGGAACAGAGCTTAGTGACATCACTGGAGTGAAACTTCCAAAGAAAAGTAACTAACAACACTCAATCTGGGTTAAAAAAAGGCTTTTCTGTTATCTGAGCCACGGGGAATGGAAATGCTTCTGCATTTCTAGATGTTGGTGCCTGTAATTGGAGTACAGGTAGCACAAGGACAGTTTCTGATCTTTTATGGAATTTTGAGAAATCAATTTCAAAGGAGAGCAACATTTGCAGATTCTGGCTAAAGCAAAGTGATTACTGGTAAAGGGAGAAATTAAAAAAAATAGGAGTTACTTAACGTCCCACGTTTTTCTAGCATCTCCTAATCAGAGTCCATTTCCAGAGGTTGAAAACATGCCCACGGAGAATTTTTTAAAGAGAATCACCTTCACCTTTGTAGGATATGATGCTGTCACATATCTCCTTGAAGATCTGAGCCAGGCGGGCGGCACGAGCCACCTCGAGGTTCTCCTCGGCCGCGGCCAAGCGCCGCGTCCGCACCGAGCGCGACGTCTGCAGCGCCGAGAACTGGGTCATGAACACATCTGAGACAGGGCAAGAGACAGTTACCCCCTCACAAGAAATTCCTTCCTAAACAAGGAATCTGTGAGAGCTCAAATCACAGCATCCTCTCTGGTGTAGCAACTCCACCACTGATTATTAAATGAAGGTGTTTTCTAAGCCACTGTAACACCCAAGGCTTCAGTTCCATATTCCCAAGTTAGTCCTCACCTAAATGGATGGGTTGGTTATTGGAATATTTTATCTTGCTGGAGCAAATAAAACATCTCATTGAATTCACCCCAAATGCTCACTGTCCAGCTTCTCCTGTGCCTGACACTGGGGGCCAAATCCTGTGAGGATGATGGTCCCATCAACAGGCTTATTTTTGGAATAGGAGCAGCATTCTTTTCCCTGATAGTCATATTTTGCCTCATTCCCACAAAATGAGGCAAAACACATTTTTGCCTCAAAAAAGGTATTTTTGTCAAAACCCTTTGTTCTCTGAAGGCTTGAAAGCTGTGAAACTATGAGGATAAATGACAACTTTCATAGTCTACACACCTGTTTCTGGTTTAGGCATACAGACAGCAGGAAACAGCCCTTCTCCATTGGGGTCCAACCATGGAAAATCATGGAATTACAGACCGGTTTTGGTTGGAAGGGATCTTAAAGCTCATCCAGTTCTCCCCCCTGCCATGGGCAGGGACACCTTCCACTGTCCCAGGTGGCTCCCAGCCCTGTCCAACCTGGTCTTGGACACTTCCAGGGATTCAGGGGCAGCCACAGCTTCTCTGGGCACCCTGTGCCAGGGTCTCCCCACTCTCACAGGAAGGAATTTCTTCCCAATATAGAATAATATCCTAGAATCACTGGGGTTGGAAAAGACCTCCAAGATCACCGAGTCCAACCTATGACTGCTCCCCACCTTGCAAACCAGACCACGGCACCGAGTGCCACGACGTTAAACGCCACTCCCCTCCTCCTCTGACAAACCACTCTCACTGAAACATCACCCGTGACAACTTCTCCCAGGACTCCAGTGACTCCTGGGAGCCTCTACCTTTGCAGCAGCCCTTACAGAAGGTGCATGGATCTCACTGGAACTCCACACTGGATTTAACTCATCAGCAGCCTCACCTGATTTGATGTTGCCGTCGTCCCGGCAGATGCCGTTCCAGCGGGTGTACAGCGACGAGCTGTGCATGCTGTCACTGACGTGCTTCACTTCCTCCTGCTTCTGCCGGATCTTCTCCCAGTTCCGGACCAAGAACACGTGGTGTTTTAGCACAAAATTCCTGCAGAAATCAAGAAGCTATTCAAGAATCTCTTTTTACTGGGAAATTAATTATTTAACGTGGGGAAAAAGCTCAGTGTTCAGAGGTGTACCCTGCGCCTTCTCTCCTCAGTGAGGAGGAATTCCAGACTGGCTGGTAAAGGAGAACTAAAAGCTGCATCCTCAGAAATTTCAGGATGTCCCATCTCACAGAAAAAGACATCAATATTTGCAGAGCACTCCATTTCTGAAATCAGCCCTTACCTTTCCCTGTTAGACATGGGCTTCATCTGCAGCTGAGGCGTCAGCCTGGTTGGGGTGTTCACACTTTCGCTGGTTTCCTCAGGGATGTGGCCCCTCTGGAAAACAGATTGTTCTGATGGACAGGAAAAACTGTGCCAAGTACTCAGCAAAGCAGCCAAAGCAGTCCCTGAGACAGAAACTGCAGCATTACTCTACTCTATTTCTGTTACAAGACTGGGTTTCAGTTTCAAATTTAAAATTTTCAAAAACACCAGTTTTTGGTCCGGTGGCACAGACTGATTTCCCATCAACCTCACCCACCCAAACTCTGTCTTTCCTACTTACTCTCTTCTTTAGTTTGTGCTTTGACTTCCTCTTCTCTTTTGACCGCCCAGGTCTTCTGTGGGTGCTCACAGGCTGGTTGCTTTTGCTTGAGAGTCCATTCATGCGTTGACTTTTACCCCCAATTATTCCTCTGCATTTGTCAAAGCCACATTTGCAGAGTTGCTTTGAGAAAAAAAATAAATCCAATAAACCTCAAACGTTTAGATTCTCTCTCGATATTAAAACAAACAGTTTCTGCCTAATACAACACGACAGGTCTTGTTAATTTTTACACTTTACAGATCTGTTAGGACTCAGTGAGATTTTCACAGTCTCAGAGTGGGGTTTTTACCTGTTTTTCAACATTAAATGAGTGGAAGTTGTAGTCATAGGTGAGCTCAGTACCAGCAGGCATGTCCTTGAGTGCATACAGCCCGATCCGATACACACCGTTCACAGACCTGCAGGGAAAGTACAGTCAAATACCCAAAAATTAAATATAAAATCATCTTTGTGCACAGAATGGTAGCGTTAGAGATAGGCAGCAACACCCCTGCTGTGCCCTGGGTAATGCTTGTGCAGATCTTTTATTTATCTCAATAAACTTTGCAGGCTAAAAAGTGAACACCACATTTACAAAGAGTAGGATGTGCCAGGGCCTCCTCACCCACACAGGGAACAATTCCTTCCCAATATTCCATGTATCCTGCCCTCTGGCAGTGGGAAGACATTGCCCCTTGTCCTGTCACTCCAAGCCCTTGTACATAGTCTCTCTCCATCTTTCCTGCAGCTCCTTCAGGTACTAGGAAGACACAATTAGGTCACTTGGAGCTCTTCTCTTCCAGGCTGAACAATCCCAATTCTCTCAGCCTTTCCTCACAGCAGAGTTGCTCCTTCCCTCTAATTAATCTGGTGCCTCCTCCAGATCCACTCCAACAGCTCCATGTCCTTCCTGTGCTGGGATCCCAGACTGGAGGCAGCTCTGCAGGAGGGGTCTCACCTGAGCAGGGCAGAGGGGCAGAATCTACTCCCTCTGTCTCTCCAATTCTTTTATTTTCTGTTGGATTTTCAAATTTAAAACTTTACTATTGCCTATACCTAGAATTATCTGAGAACCACGAGCTACTCTGGTGTACTGTCCCCACAGTGACTCCTGTTCCACCACCTGCAAATCACTCATTACAAATCCTTCTGCAGTACTTCCTCCTAGTCTGGCTCTCACAAAGTGCTGGTATGACACAGGAGGGGCTGGAATCTGACTATTTCCCTCTTACCCTGCTTCAAAAAAATATTTGAATTGCCAAAAAGAAAGGGTATATATACAGATAGATGATTTTAGAGCATTACCCAGGCTTCAACCTTTGCAGCAGGCTGTGAGTGTGAAAAGCAGCAATACTGGGAGGGAAACAGCCCAGTATAACCAGTAATGCTGGGAGGGAAATGTCCCAGTGTGACAACCAGCAGTGCTGGATCCGCCAGCAAACATGGATCCTGTCTCCAAAGCACCCAGCACTCACCAACACTACACGACTTCTCTTGAGCAACGTGAGCACCGTGCAAGGATTATTTACAGCTTGATTCCCTCCCTATTTTTAGATCTGACTCCCTCAGATGAACTGTTTCTCTCTCTCTCTCTGGGTACGCTGGTCTCCCAGGGAGCAGAATCCCCTTGCTCACCATTTCTGCATCTCACAGTTGGGGTTGCAGCTGTGGTTGATGAAGCGAGCCTCGTTGCCCATGCGGTAGCTGTCGATGACCATGCCACTGTCCAGGTTCAGGCAGTAATGGTCACTGTGGTTGTGGTACTGCTCAATCATCCGGTTCCTGTGGAGCAACACAGGGACAGCCTTGTGATTCTGCTCGGCCCATGCAGCACACAGGGAGTGACACAGTAAGAGCAGGTCTCAGAGGGTTTTGAAGAAAAAGCAACGATAATCTTTTATGTTTTATAGAACCGTACACCTACAGATGGAGGAAAACCATTATTGTACCTATTTTTATAAGTCAAGGCCACTGACAGAGCTTGGGTTAGAATTTAGAAATTTGCTCTTCTGGAATGCTCCCTTTTGGGTTCTGCAGATTATTTGTACACATTTCATGTTGGTAACCTGTGTATGGAAGAGAAAATGCAAGTGTACATTCCTTGGGGTGTCTGTGTATGCACGTGTACAACAACCAGCTTACTCCACAGGTTCTGGGATCACATCCATGGATCTCAAGAGCACATGGACAGGAGTCAGTGTCAGTGCTTATCTCTCCATGAGGAGAATGCAGCTGCCTTCTGGTGGAGCTCTGAGAACACCAAGTCCCTCCAACCTCAAATATCCCAGGGCACCATGGAGTTAACAGGACAATTTCTTTCTTTCAATGGTTATCAATGTTTCCGTGTGTTCTTTTTCCTTCACATCTTTCTGCAGCCCCTTCCAGCCCCACTCTGTCCCTCAGTTCTACCTGGTGCAGCCCAAATCCTGCAGAGTTCTCATTTCAGATTCAATCACTTGTGGCATTTTGCATTTACAGGGCAGATGAGGCAGATTCTACATTTCAAACGTTCATCACCCTTCTCTACTGGACTGAGAAAAACTTGGTTAACCAAAAACCCCCAGAATTCTAAGCCTTCCTCTTCCCCCTCATCCTCCCCTTGTTCCTGCCTGAGAATACCCCAACCACGACCACGGGCGCTACAAGTCATTTATGAGCCTTCCATGCTAAAGCAGCAAATAAAGTATTTCTACCTGAATTCTTGCTCACTAACAACTTCTCCCAGATATTCAATGATAAACTGTCCTGCTTTCAGGGGCTCTTTGGTACGGATACCCCATCCTTTCTCCTCGGCCCGGAACCTCTCCAGGCACTGCACCCACTCGTGCCTCTGGATGCGCTGGTTGCAGCACTGCTCCCCACAGGGACAGGTGTTGGGGGAACACTCTGCAAAGATCATCCTAAAAGAGACAACAGAGAGGGTAAAGGGAGGGGAAGAGCGTCCTCTGGGATCTGTCATGCAAGGAAAATCAATCATAAGTCTATACATGAAATCATGATATAAATATATAAATCATCACGTAATATTATTTACAATAATAAATCAATATAAAATCAATTTATGAATAAATATAAAAATCAACATTATATATATAATGTATATATGATTCAGTAATAAATCAATAAAGAAATAAATCAATAATAACAAACAAAACAGAAGTTATTCAATAACTAAAATGCTTCTTGTTTTCAAGGCGTAATTCATACAGTGATTCCCTGCCTGGCTCTCACTGCTATTCAAAGGGCAAAATGGAGATTTTAATGGGATCTTCCTCTGCAGAAAGGGGTAGGGCAGAGCTGAGGAATCACCTGGTGCAGGAGGGGACACCAGCTCAAGGGGGGGACACCAGCCCGGGGAGGGGGACACCAGCCCAGGGAGGGGGACACCAGCCAAGGGAGGGACACCAGCTCAGGGGGGGACACACCAGCTCAGAGTGGGACACCAGC
>VYXD01000760.1:175708-218011 GCA_013397195.1 Hylia prasina
GTCCCAGCAGTGACAATCTGGGGTGACACCTGGGACCCCAGAGCATGTCCAGAGGGGTCAGGTTGGGAATTTCCCTCCCTGTGATGAAGCCTTTGCTGCTGGGGTGCATCCAGCACAACCCTTTTCCCAGGAAATGATGAACTGATGAGAAACAATCCATTGCTAACCTGTTCAGACAATCCTCCACACAGCCCTTCCCACTGTCATCCTCTGGTTTCTTACAATTGCAGGTGGTGGCCTCGTAGCCAGACAGAGGTTTGACATCTACATAGACATCTGGAGGGGAAAAGAAAAAAAGAAAAAACAAACCCAAATAGGGAAAAGAATTCTTTTCAGGTGAAAAAAACAACTGTTTATCTACACTATTTTCATTCCAATCAGTAAAGTTAAAAAAGCAGGTGGAAGTATCTTTGGTAGGACAAAGAGCAGGACAGAAAGGAGGGTGTCACACGAAAATTCCACAGTTATCACAGTTCAGTAATAAGATTTTACTTACTGGAACGGATCTTTTTATAAAGTGGGACATCTGGCTTTTTATACAACTAAAAGGAAGAAAAAGAAAATTTTAATACATTGCATAAGTGCATCTGTTATTCAAAAGGATCAGGGAAATTATGTTCTGTACATAGGGAACTGTTCCGTAATCATTACTAGAAATCTGTGTTCTCTTCTCTAGGCTCAGACTGCATTAACAAATAGGTCACAAAAAGGACCTGAATAAGTAGAATTTGGGCTTAGTGAGACAGTGGAGTAGTTTGTTCACCACATTATTTATTCTGTCTGCCCAGAGCAATGTGGGAAACAGCTGTCCCGAGGACAGGCTCCTCTGAACAGGGCTTAGAACAAGAGGAATTATTTATACCTACTTTGGAGAAACCATCTTTGGTGGAATCACCATGTGCCAATGCTTAAAAAAGTGAAAACAAAAAATCAAGGTGCTGATTTATCAAAGTAACTCAATGATCTTAAGGGGTTTTTTTTCCCCAATCAAAAGGATTCTGGGATTCTGTAAGAACTGTGAGTAAGGTGGGAGAAATGCAGATTCATCTTCTCTGCAGAGGAGCTTCCTCTGCAGATGGAGATGATGGGAAGGGAAAGGGGAGCTTACAATTCATAATTTCATATACATTCCAGCCTTTCAAACAAGCTTAAAGGAATAATTTCCAATTATTCACTATTTCACTGCACTAAGAGCCTTCCTGCAGTGACCCTTGTGGCCCACAGAAACAACACAGACATCTCCACACCCCAGGACAGAGAAACTCCTCTGCAAGGGCCTCCAATATTCCAGGGAGAGCTGGAAAATGTCAAGGGAACAGATTCCATGTATTTATTACTTATAAAATACTGAACAGATGAGGCAGGCCATCATCAACACACAACTGCAAGAAAGTGTCCCTGGCTGAAATGTCCCCAGTGCTCCTGACTTGAGGATCAAATTCCAGGGGTGTTGGAGTGCAGCTGGAGCCACAGCACCTGGGAATGTGTCCTGCTCATTTACATGCTCAAGTTACACTTCTGAGAGCACTTTCTCACCACAGACTTGAGGGCAGATTCTCCCATCAGCCTTAAATCCTGTGGTAGAAAGGATTTCACTTGGTGGAAACATCTCAGGGGAAAAAAAAAAAAAAATCCTATTTTTAAGCTTGCACATATTTAAAGCTCTTTAAAAAGAACGAGACTGTTAAACAGTTTCTCTTCTTTCCTCAGTACGAAAATTTCAGCTTGCAAGTGAAAAATAAATTCCACTCTGCTGGGATTGATCCAAGAAAAATAAGGCCTGAAATTTCTCAGTGCTGCTGGCAGTACATCCCAATTCTCCCGAGGCGTGTCTGAAACCAGCTCCCTGCACAGAGCAGCACTGCCAAAATAAAAGTCTGCAGCCAAATTAATGACTTTTGTCAGAGCAGAAACTCACAGGGGTTGTTATTTTGCAGGAGATGGAATAATAGGCATTTTCAACATTAAATACATATGCAAATCCCTTCTCCCCTCACACAGCAGCAGCAACAAGAAATCCCCCCCAGGCAGGATGTGTGAACACAGTGCTGTGCTTCCTTCTGATCCCAATCTTGGCAACCCTGTGACTTCTTATCTCGTACCTGGTTGTGCTTCCACTGCCAGAGGATGTCGTAAGGCAGCTGGAAGTCGATTCTCTTTTGTCTGAGGTACTTCCCTGAAACAAAAAGGTTTGTAAGTGGCACACACTCACAGCCACGTGTCCAGAGAGAATGGGAGCTGCTCCCAGGCGCCTGGCCAGGCTCTGACAGGGCCTCTCAGGGCTGGAGAGCAGAAAGGAGAGGGGCAGAACCCTCTGAGAAGGTTCTGGATGTCAGGGCAGGCCCAGAGTAGAGCTCCCAGCACACAGCCCCGGGTGCTGCTCTCCTGTCTCACTCAGGAGGGGCCTCCATGGGCAGAGAGGGATGGGAAGGAGCTGGGTCAGACCCCACCACAGCCAACCCCAGACAGCACTGACCACAACACTTACCAGGACTGACCACAACACTTATCAGGACTGACCATAATACCTGACAGAACTGACCACAATACCTGACAGAACTGACCACAACACTTATCAGGACTGATCACAACACCTGACAGAACTGATCACAGCCCTGTCCTCGAAGCTGACACGTTCTCCTGAATACTCCTGCGCACAATCCAACACTTTAACACCCGGGACAAGACCTGCACCGCCCATGCAGGCTGGTAAATCACAATATTGTACTCAAAGAAATCAAATCAGTTTTGAAAATAGTCTCCCAGCCTGTTCCCGTGACCTTTACAAGAAGAGATTTAAGAATGAATTCAGACTTGGCAAACACATTCCTAGATTTTTTGGAAAGGCTTCAAGGGGATCTGTATTTTCAGCAATAACTGGAACTCGTTTTAGACAGGAGTTCCTGCTTTCACTGCAGATTTTGGCTCTATTCTGTTGTTCCCTGTCACCCCTAAAGGACACAGAGCCATTACATCATTCACACCAGACCCGAGGGCTGATACTGGTTAGTTCTAGCCAAGATTCAGCATTCTCTGATCATTTTGCTGGAATCCTGTGTCACAAAACTGCAGGCAGCAGAGTGCCTAGGATGAGGTGTCAGGCCCAGGCCTGATTCTTTTCCCCCCAGCTTTTCTAACTGTTAACAAGTGCCTTTATATTCCTCCAGCAAGGCTCTGCAGGTTCATATAAATTCACACGCATACCCTCACCACTGGAAAATAAAAATGCTAATGTTTTCCTTACAATTTACCCCTAAATTACTTTCCATTTTCAATGCCTTATTCACCCCTAGCAGGTTCCAGGAAAGAGCTAAATCAGCCGGGAATTTGCTTTCACTTCTATGACCTCAGCAGGCCAAACAAAAGGCTCTTTCAGGTGCCCTGGCACCGGGCCACCAGGGCAGGGAAGGTCCCTGCAGCCCTCCTCGAGTGGGCACCAGTGCAGCCCCCTGGCAGAACCCCAGCCCTGGTCACTGCTCTGGGGTTAAACCATCCCCAGGCACCCCTGGAGCCACGGGAGCAGCTGCAGGGCAGGACCAACAGCGTGGGCTGGGAACCTGGTGAACCTGATTTTATGACCCCATTCAAAAAGGAGCTGAGCAAGGGCACATTTTGAAGAATTTAAATTTTCACCTTCAGCTCTGAAACCTGTCTTGTGGCTCCTGATTCACACAGATCTGTCCAGCTGTTCTGCCTTGCTGTGCAGTTGTGCAGGGAGCCAAACAGTTCAGTTACACAAGACAAACCAGTGACAGCCTGTGTTTGATGGGACAAAGATTCCTGCTGAACAACCAGGAACTCCCCAAACCTGCTGGGCGTGACAGGACTTGCAGCAAGGAATCACAGCACTTCAAAAGCTGAAACAATTACCTGAGAATTCAGGAAATTACTCAGTCTTGGTTTAACCTGGGAAATGGTATGAGCTGCAAACAGTGGGAGCTCTGCACCATCCCCCCAGCCCAGTCCCTGGGAGCAACATCCTGAGCTCCATCCCCTCTCAGGGCCTGGGACAGACTGGGGTTATGGTTTCTTGCCTGGGACAGACTGGGGTTATGGTTTCTTGCCTGGGACAGACTGGGGTTATGGTTTCTTTCCTGGGACAGACTGGGGTTATGGTTTCTTTCCTGGGACAGACTGGGGTTATGGTTTCTTTCCTGGNTGGGGTTATGGTTTCTTGCCTGGGACAGACTGGGGTTATGGTTTCTTTCCTGGGACAGACTGGGGTTATGGTTTCTTTCCACAGGCACTTCCCTGCAAGTGTTCAAAGCCAGGAACAAGCCAGGAACAAGCTTTGGAGCAACCTGGACTATGGAAGGCCATGGAACAAGATGCCCTGGAAGGTCTCTTCCCACCCAAACCATTCCATGATTCTGTGAAATCCTAAATCCCATTTTTTTCCTACCTGAGGCCTAAAAATGGGGATAAAGAAAAAACAAAGATAACAGCAAAGCTTTTAATTCTTCCACCCTTTTATCCCTGTGTAAAGACAGACACCATTAAGTGCACGAGGACATGGGGGAATTTATAATTCCATGCTCAGCTTTTGGGATTTAACAAATGGTCATAACTTTACTTTGAGGTGGAGACTATTGCCCTGCATTTCATCCAAGAACTATCAAAATTAAAGCAGGTTTTCAACTAGAATGGTATTTCCTGACACACAAAAAAAGCAAGAACAATGCTTTAAGCTAAAAAAAGCCTCTCGAGTCAAAACTGGGGAACACAGAGGGATGAGTTGGCAAAGTCCACGTGTCAAAAGCCACGAGTGACCTGCCAAGGGATAAAAACCAGAGAAAGGCAGAGGCTGTGCAGGCCCCCCAGTGCCACATCTGTCTCCCAACAATGAGCACACAGGTGAGGTACCCACCAACGTGGATGGGCGCTGGGAACAGGCCGTGCTCGTGCTCCCCCGGGGTGTATTCCAGCTTCTCCTTCTTCAGCTGGATCAGGCGGCTCTTGGGGCTGTGGAGGACAGGGACAGAACCAAAACATCACCATGGGGAACATCTGTCACTCACAAGAAATGCATCTTCTCTTTCAGTTAAGGCACAGAAGTCTGGAGCATCAGGCAAGACAGTAATAATAGAACTGGCCAAAGAACTGCTTTCCAGGTTGCCTGTCCAACACACTGAGCCCAGCCCTCCCACAAGGGAGTTTTTCTCCATAAATGCTGCTGAGGCAACACCCAGTGGGACACCAGTGACTTTCAATGCCCAGCATGTGATATAAAAGTAATAACTAAAACTACACAAATCAAAGACCACCGGCAGATCGGATCTGGTGGTTTTGCTGAGGAATTGGACACGTGACACATGTACAGCCCTGCTCTCCCACTTCCCTAAGAGCAAACATGCACGTGCTGCCCTTCAGAAGGTTCTTCATCAGGAAAGGAAGACAAAGAACAGAAATCAGGGTTCAAAAAGCAACGAGACACCCCTTTGTAGAAAGAAAAATAGGAGTATGAAATCAGAATGTTGTATGGGTCAGGCAGGTGACAGCTCTGTTATCTGGTGTTTATAAACATCTCCTGGCCAACAACAAACCTTGGAAAATAGAATCTGACGTGGTTATATTTAGAACTGTAGTCCTGCAACATTCAAAGGAGATTTCTAAATGTTAAATATACCAAAGACTAAATGATATTGAAGCCCATTGAAGTTTACTGAAGTTTTTTAAGAGATCTATTTTAATAACTGGACAAATAACAGAAAGACGGCTCAATAAAAATGTGATATTGTTTAACTAGTGATGGGAAAATGCAACTTAAAACAAATTTTGAGATACAGATATCAACAACTAGAAATACTTCAGAAGAAATTCACCCCTGTGAGGGTGATGAGACCCTGTCATAGGGTGTCCAGAGCAGCTGTGGCTGCCCCTGGATGTGTTTAAAGTCAGGCTGGACAGGGCTTGGAGCAACCTGGGATAGTGGAAGGTGTCCCTGCCCACAGCAGAAGGTGGAACAAGATGAGTTTTAAGGTCCCTTCCAACTCAAACCATTCCATGATTCTGTGATTCCAAGCAAGCCAGTTAGATCTGGGTGAGACCTTGCCAATAACCAGGGAAATGACAACTTCCACCAGCCCAGGTGGGCACCCACCACAGGGAGCTGGGGCAGGACCTTGCTGAGCATGTGACTGACTGAAACATAAGCCTGGCTACACAAAAGGTCAGACTTGATGACCAGAGGTTTCTTCCAACCTTAAAGACCCTCTGATTCTACAAGAAACACTTCCCAGTCCATAATCCATTGCCTAAAGCTGTTTGGTTCAGTTTCTGTAGGGATGAATTTTTAATTCCCATTTTGGTGCACTCCCCACCAAGAGAACTGAACTGGTCTCTCTGTGCAGGCTCCCAGTAACAGGGCAACGGTCAAATGACATTTTTGTAGATGAGGACATTTTGTAGCACTGCAGGGGCTGAAGACCAGGTTTAGTCTCAGAATGTCAGTCTCAAGTCTCAGGCAAACTAAGGGAACAAAGACCAGACCCACAGTTGTCTTCCCTGTACCTTCACGTCTCTTCCTCACTCTCCTTCCTTTTTTCTGTTCCATTTATGTTCCTCCTCTCCAGCTTCCAGTGTCTCTACACTCTTACCATGTTGGCTGGGATTACTTCTCTGTGGAATTACATTTTTGATGTGTGGAGCCCCATTTTTCCTCAGACCACAGTTTGAGGAACACTTTGAGTGGGGATAAGTTAGCTTTGATGCTGACCTGACCATTGGTCTGACTGCAGGGTTCACTGCTCCAGGAAGCCTCCAGTGGAAAGCTGGACTCCATCCAACCATTATCCCACCTGGACATCAGGATGGGACAAAGGAGGGAACAGCACAAGAACAGGAATTTGCCACAGAGGTGAGGAGAAAGCACAGCTGATTCTTTTGGTGCAACATCAGCTTGTGCCAACATTGGGCACCTGCTGAACTGCAATTCATGTCCTGCTCAAGTATCAAAATAATGCATTTCTTTAAACACTACAACATTTTAATTAATTGCTAATTTACCAATTATGAATTTTTTTGTTGAACTGGACTTTGCAGTTCACTCCTCTAGGAAAGCCACTGCTGGATACAGAGAACAACCCCTGCACAAGATCTTCCCTTGGTTTCAAAGCTGCAACCTTGCACCACCACAGGCTGAACATCCCTCCAGCACCAGGTCCATGGAACTCCCAGAGGGAGCACTGGGAACACTCCTGGGAAGGTTACAGCCACACTGCCTGCAAAAATACAGCTGGAAAGGAGGTAGAACCGAGATTGACTCAGGAACCATTCCTTTTATCCTCAGTTCATTTGCAACATACCAAAATCTGAGCTTTCTTCACTGTATTTTAACAAAGTCTCCAGATGGAGCGAAGCTAGAGTGAACTCCTGCTGAGGTAAATTGTACCTGGCTGCAGAGAAATGAGGTACTTTCAAAATACATTTAAAAATCTACTCTTGAAATCTCTTTTAATAGTTCATCAACACTGGCCAGGCCAGGCCAGGCCAGGCCAAGCCTTTCCTGTGCTGTGGTTGAGCAGCTGGATGTGACTGATGCAGGGACAGGCTGTGACTTGCACAAATCTCAGTGCAACCTTCACTGCTTCACGTCCTCGTGACATTTAGGAATTATTTAGGAAGGATGAAGTAGAGTAGGAAAATCGTGTTTAAAGCAAAATGTCTGCAGTGAACACTACAAACAATTACAGAAAACCAGGGAGTTCAACACACTAAGGGAATACAGTGACTGTGAGAATGGGGACAGGGACCAACACTCACTGTGACAGCACTAGAGGGTGCCCCATGATCACAGAGCTGCCTTTTCTTTCCCCACTCAGATCAGGTTTTCAAACTCCTACAGCAGGAAGTTATGTAAGTATTGGGATAATAACATGAACTTCTGTTCTCCTCTTACTCTGTTTCCAAATATCCAACCATATGTCTGACCATGCAGTAGAATGGGAACAGCACATCAAACCAGATAAAAATCTAACTACCAAAAAGTGACTCCTGTTCTGTGGATTTAGTCTGCTGAACCAACTTGGTAAAGAAGTGACGCAGTGCCAGCAGGATGGAATGGTGGGATCAGCCCTTCAGGGTGCAAAAGGAGTCCTCAGTGGTGCTTGCCCAGCTATGCAGGTGCATGCCCTGCTCCAGTTCAGTGTGCAAACAGTGCAGAGGCAGCTCACATGGTGGAGGCAGCCTTTGCTTCCTTGGAAGGATGGAGTTCCTCAGTGTCCATAAGCAGCTCATCCCAAACCCCAGTATCAGAGCAGGGATACTGAGGGAAGAACTCAGCATGTGGAACAACAGGAAAAGGGAAGACAAACCAGCCCTGTGTAAGTGATCTGCAGCTTCTCCCTGAGGAGCAGTGGAAGAGCAGCTCCAATCTCTGCTCTGTGTGAGTAGGGACAGCACCTGAGGGAATGGCTGGAGCTGTGCCAGGAGAGGTTTAGGCTGGATACCAGGGAAAGGTTCTTCCCCCTGGGAAGTGGCCCAGGCAGTGGCCCAGGGCCCCCAGGGACTGGGCACAGCTCCAAGGCTGCCAGAGCTCCTGGAGCCTTTGATCCATGCTCTCAGGCACAGGGTGGGATTGTTGGGGCTGTGCATGCCCAGGAGTTGGGCTCCACGATCTTTGAGAGTCCCCTCCAACTGAGGAACAGTCAAAGTTCCAAACATTTACACTGGAGAAAAGGAGAAGACTCAGCTCCTCTCCTAAGGCAACAGATGAACGGTCAGATTTGAATGTTGCATGCTGTGTACAGCAGTCACAGACCATCCAAGTGGTAAAGTTTTAGCACATCTTTTTAAAACACATAAAACTCAAGTGGCCTCGCTTTGGTCACACTGAGATCTTTGTTTCTTCCGTAGAGTCTTGACCCTTTCACTGATTCCTTCACTCTACAACAGAGAGGGATTACAGCAGGAGCAGCTGATAAAAAACTGTACTGGCAGTTTCTCAGTGGTCTCTGTAATTTTTAAAGTGGTCTATGACACAGTGAGAAGGTGCCAAATTTTCTCTCTTTTCAATCTGTCAGATCATATTGGAACAGAAGCACAAATTCCTTACTTCAACTCATTTGTTCAGATGGCATTAGAAAACATTTGTGACTACAAAGGGGAGGGAAAGAGGGAGGTGTCCACATTCTAGTGGCCACCAGGTTGCAAACCAACCAGTGGGAAAAATAAAGAAATGCTGGATTTTTTTACTCCAAACATCTCAGAGAAAATAGAGATGAACTTCACTGAACTGTGAAATGAACTGGGTGCATATCTGAAATTCTTTCACACAGAAGATGACCAGTTGTCACCATTCAGCCAATGAAAACAGGAACCTAATGACCCCTTCTCTGCAGACACCATGCTCAGCTCCTGCTCAGAACCTGCACACATCCATGTCTTCCAGCACCTGCATTGCCAGGAACTTTAAGACTCCTGAATAAATCTCTTACCTTCTTCCAAGCTGATAATCAGAAACCCTTCCAGACTGCTCGAGGCTGCTTTCTGACTGGGGTTATGTTTTACATCCTCACTGGGTCAGGTTCTGACAATTATCATGCATGTCATTTTCCACAGGCTCCACTTAAGTTGATGGTTTTATTTCACCTACTCAGGAGTGGCAGCTCTTTATGGTTCCAGGTGAAAGGAGAGTTTCCCCTGGACTACCAGCGAGCAGTTTTGCTCTGTTTTACTTACTCTGTTGTTTTGTACACATCAGAGTAGAGCCCAGCCTTCTGGTACTTCTTCTTTGGGGGTCGTGGGGCTTTCTTCTCACGCTGGGTTAGAGGAGGCAAAGGCTGCTCAGGGGTTTCAGGTTCAGGTGGTTTCCCAAGGGCCTCATGTGGACTGGGAGGTTCAGCTACTGTCTCAGAGAAACTGCAAGAAAAAGTGGAGATAAAAAATCACCTTCCCATTAAGATCACCTCACAGTATTTCATTACTCCTCTCTTGAATCTGGTCAGCAGAAAAAGTCCACGTTTCTGAATTTCTGGGTGTCTCAACTACTTAAAAAAATACAACTCAACGATCATGATCAAGGGGGGTTAAGCATAATCATAAGAAAAGTTTGGGGTTTTTTGTGATGATATTATTATTACAAAAAGAATGTTGTTTGTACTGCTAATGTTTATCCCTTGGAGCCTCAGCTGAGTAATTCAGAAGGCAGCTCTTGCTCTCTGCTTTTGCCCTCTAAAACCAGCACGTGGTAACCCTTTCCTTAGCCTCCAGGAGTCACAGAGCAGCCCCATAACTTGTGCTGCCAGCAGCACTCTCACAGCACCCATTTCTGGAAAGGAGAACTCCTGACAGAGTTTGATCTGTTTACTGATGACTTTGGGGACAAACATGAGAAGATAAGCTCAGAGAGAGATTCTTGGTGTGTGCCTTTACCAGTGACTGCACAGGTGCAGTCCTTAACTCCTCCTTGCTGCTTTAGCTTTACTCTTTATCTGCTGTACATCACTTGAGCTCACTTTACATCCTGTGTTGCCTGTAAGTATTTGTCTGTGATCTACATGAGTAGATCCCATGGCACACACCACTCTTCAGGGCTCCTTATTCCACACAGGATGAAGGAACAACCTGTGGCACCTCATCAGTAGCCCTGTTACCAACTCCTTAAACCAACACAACAAGTACAGAACCAACAGTTTTAGGTCACCCGAGATTCCCATTTCTGGGGTGTGTTCAGTACCTGAGGAGGGCCCTGAACACACTTAAGGCTGACACGTTGGTTCCCTCTACACTGAACTCCTTAATAAACAAGCAGAACATTCCTTCAACGATTGACATGTTCTAAAACCAACTGAGGCACAAAATTCCAAGGGAATCACCTCTTATTGCTCTCCTGCTCATCTTCAGGCAAAGACTTGTGCCTCTTCCTGGCCTGTTCCTCGGGCAGCCACCTCTTCCTCTTCCAGCCTTTGCGGTGCTCAGGGTTCAGGTTCACGCTCTGCACCACGGCTTCAATGACATCTGTGATGGTGTCTGGCCCCAGGTGCAGGGGGCTGCGGCTCTGCTCCCTGTCCTCCAGCTCCTGGCTGACCAGCCTGGCCGCCTGGAAGGCCTGCATGGACACCACGGCCTGCAGCGGGTACTTGCGCGGCCGCCCCGGCCGGCGCTTCACGAAGTTGTTCCCCGTCCGCGACTGCCTCTGCAGCTTTTTGGCTTTCAGGATTTTGTTGACGTGGTCCAGATTTTTTTTTGTCGCCAGGATCTTGTTGTAATTGCACATTTTCCTCGCTTGGCGCTGCATGGCCTCCACCACGCTCCTCTTGAGGTGCCGCGGGGAGTAGCTGCCGCCGGGCAGCCGCTCCTGCAGCAGGGAGACGCCGTCGCCGCCGGGGATGGCCGCGGCCCCCAGGCCATCCTGCTTGCCCAGGGCTCTCTCCCGGGAGTGGTTGCGGGCGGGGCTGGCCGATGGAGGGGCAGACACGTTGGCCATGACGGCCTCCAGGGTCTTGTCCAGCGCGGGCGGCCCGTCCTGCTGGGCCATGCGCTGCAGCAGCGTGTCCACCGAGTCCTCGGCCGCCGGGGCCAGGCGCGCGCCCCGGGCCGGCCCCGCCGCCCCTGAAACACAGACATGGCTGGGGTTGGTGCCTTAGGATTTTAGCTTTTATGTTTTTCATGTATCTGTAATCCTGCAACTCTTTAGTGTGTAACTCTAAACTCCACACACGGTGTTAGCTACGGCTTCCCCGTTTTGGTCGGACACAACAATTCCTCTCCAGGCCTGGGAATCAGGGACACCTCACTGCCTCAGGCCCTGAGAAATGTAAACAAAAGTGAGTTGGGGGGAGCAAACCTGGGGTAAATGACTTAATTACGTGAAGCTGTAATTGGAAGATTAACCCCCAATACGCAAAAATATGGATCAAACTTATAAAAGTGTAAAAACCCATGACCCATCATCTGTTTTGGGGTGTAGCCCCTGGGGGGAGCTTTGCCTGCCCAAAATGTACCTGAAGACCTTTCAATAAATATAACTGGTTTTCATTCTCTTAATTTTGTCTGGCCTCTGTTTTTAGGCAGTCCCAAGAAGGGATCAGAGTGGGGATGGGACCAAAAACATGGAGCTAAAACACACAGCTGCATCAGCTGACAGCATTTGTGTCCTGGGACTGCCCAGAAGGTTTGTTGACAAGATTCCGTAATATGGAGAGGGACCCAGTGACACAACTCAGTCACATTTTATATCATCACTTTTAACATACAATTATTTTCTCTTTATTCCCACATAATTCCCCATTTCTAACAGCAAAAAGCAAGGAGGGTTCACATGGTCCTCAAGTTTCTTTCTATTCAACGATAAAAATATAAAACCCTCTGTGCACATAAAAGTTCAATCCTGATTAAAAAATGGAGCAACATTTGAAATATTTTTAAACCCATTTTTCTTTTTTTTTTTATGGTTTGGAAGTACTGATACAACTATTTTCATTGCTCTTGCAGGTTTTTTTTAATCAAACAGACAAGGCTGATGATGACAGAACTGATTGGATTAAGGTAAATCAAAGTATCTGGACAAAAGAGAAAGGCTAATTTACACAGGAAGTAAATTTAGATCTGACTTTTAAAACTGTTACATGCTTTAGAGCTGCAGATTGGTGTTCATAAAAGAAAGTTTCCAGGTCAACCATGTAGATTATGCTGCATTAAAAAGGGATTTGTTCCAAACTAAGAGCTTCCCAAAGCTGCCCTGCTGCTCCTTAGTGATAACATTCCATCAGAAGAAATTCTGTTCTTTCTGCAATGAAATGGATGCTGCCTTCTCACAAATACATCACAACTGCACATTAGCATTGACAAAATGTTATTGTAATTGTGGCCAATTACTTAGATCAGATCTGCTTAACCCAGCAGGGCCCAGGCTGGAGCCTGAGCAGCATGTCCTGGTGTCAAGGGAACTGTTAAAGGAAGACAACAAAATATGTTTATGAAGGGCTCTAGCACTTGACAGGAGGGAGATTATTTGTTAGATGACAGAGATAAAGCACAGCCAGTTTAAATATTTTCTAGCCTTCTAGCTATTCTTGAAGTATTTTCTAGTTTAAATATTTTCTAATATTTTTCCAGTGCTTCAGTCCAATTTTGTTATTCTGAAGCATTCCTCACTAAGACTCCAAAGTCAGGAGTTTGTAAGTGCAAATGAAAAGGTGCTTCAGAGAGTACAGAATTTGGAGGAGAAAGAGTCAGCAAAACATGTTTTAAAAATCCTCCTCTGGACAACGCTCTTCCTGGTGACAAAGGACAAGAGAAGCCTCCTGCTGTGAGCTGACATGGACACCACAACAACTCTGAGACAACTGGAAGGATTCACACTTTCAGCTCTGCATTTTGGATAAAACAATAAAGCTAAATTACCCTTTGTTTTCTTCTGGCCTTTAGAGGCACATGGGAATGGAGCTGGGGCTCCTCATAGGACCCACCTGCTCAGGGACCCTCAACCAGCACCAGGTCCCATGGGTGCCCTGGAACTGCTGCTGCTGCTTGGAAACTGAGCCCAGGGGCTGCAACACTGCAGGCTCTGCTCCTGGCCAGCTGCAGCTCCTCTCTGACAAACACACAAACCCACATGCATTCCAGATCCACGGATAACACAACAATGACTGATCTTCTCAGCTGCATCATCACTTCGGGGACTTTGAAGTTGACAAACTTGTGATTCATGTCATTCCAATGCTCCTGCACGAAACACTCCTCAACTTTAACACTTCCTATTCCCAGTTACAACAACTGCAGCTGCCCTGCTCAAATGAGCGAGGGCAAGAAAATGAATGGGACAGAGGAAAAAGGAAGATCCCTTTCCCACTGCAAAGGACTTTCTGCAGCACAGGCTGAATGGAGCATCTGTTGCAAACATCTGTTTAAAGCAGGGAGGAAATGGCACTTTTGGCACATCCTTCCTAGATGGAAATCATAACTGGTTCTAAGTACCAATCCTAGGGATTTACTACATATTTGCAGTCAGTTTGGGTGTCTAAGAATGTCTGAATTCTGATAACGGGAGCATTTCTGCAACTGAGCTTCTTACAAAATGGGTCAACCTGCTGGATTTTCTTCTGTCCAATCCTAGAGGAGCTCACATTTCATTTTTACAGAATTACAGAATGGTCTGGGGTGGAAGGGACCTTAAAGACCATATTGTTCCACCCCCTTGCCATGGGCAGGGACACCTCCCACTGGAGCAGGTTGCTCAGAGCCTGTCCTGCTACCTGGGATAACCACTGGGTGACAACATGCAGGAAAGCAACATCTTCAAATCTTCCCTGTGGTAATTGGGGCAATAGATTTGACATTGTCATAGGGTGAAAATGTGACTGACAGCAAGACACACAGAGTGTCACACACACTGTGTCTGCACAGATCTGACCTCCTGACAAAACAAAGCTCAAACACACAGAGTCACAGAACCATGGGATCCCTGAGGTTGGAAAAGACCTCCAAGAGCACTGAGTNCCCTTTCCAGCTCCCTCATCCCTCAGATGACTCTCTAGAGCCCCACTGCCCTGTCAGGAGGGAAAACCTTTCCCTTCCTCACGAGCCTCAGGCAGTGACCTGCAGGGAATGTCAGCCCTTGGCTCCTTTGCTGTCCTGCTGCAACATCCTCTCCAGTTCACCAGGATCCTGCATCCAAGATTTGTTCTTATATCATGGATATAAGAAGACATCTTGATAAGATATTGATGAGATGTTACCAGAGCTCCCAGGCCTTCCAGTACTTCCATTATCTCTCTTCCATGAGCATTTCTGACCTGTCTGGGGGCATTCACAGCTGTGCCATTACTGATGGCTGGGATGAGCCACGTGTCATCCTCCATCACCCTGGCAGGATTCTCACATGTGAGGAAGAAAACCCCACAGCCCAGCCTGGCCTGATCTCCCAATGACCTGCCCAAGGGCAAGAACCCTCTGCCTCCAGAGCAGTGCCAGAGTCAGGCTCTTCCCCAGGGAGGAATTCATTTATTCCTCTAATTCACTGATTAACTGTAAAGTCACAGGTCTGGATTAAAGCACTGATCTCCATAAAGCCTAACTTAATCTGGTGAGGAACCAAACCCTACCCTGCCACAGCCGTGCTGCTCCTTCTCTGAGCACCAGCTCTAGTCTCCCTGTTCTACAACCCAACCCACAGCCCTGTATCCCAAAATGTCAGTGCAAACACTCAGTATCTCCATGAGCTGAAGTCCTCACAGCCATGCTGTGTCTCAGCACAGGTCTGAGCACACAGGGACCCCAAAACCTAGACCCCTGAGCAGGACTTGCCTGGAGAAGAAGTGCTCTCCGATGTGGATCTCTTCCTGGAAGGGCTGCAGCTTGTGCTCTCCAACTGCCTCTGTGAGGGCTTGTCCTGGCTTGGCAAAGTGCCTGCAAGGCAGATCAGGGAAAGGCACAAAAAACATCGTTTCAGTCTGGCTGTGCCAGTATGACACTAAAGGCTCCAACTGAGGTTACTCTGGTGTGGCTTCAGGAATACCTGCGTGCTCCCATGAAAGGAAAGGATGGAAAGGAAACACCAAGCAGGGATTTTGCACAGGGTAATGGATTGGTAAACAAGCCATGAGTAAAGCCATGTAATATTAACCAATTAGCTTGCTTGAGAGTAAAGAAAACAAAACCACCCCCCACACATTCCTACTCTCAATTGAATCCACTCCTTGATTTTCAGAAGAGTTTGGAAAAGACCTCTGCAGATTACCAAGGCCAACCACCCTGTTCAGGTTGCTCAGGACCACCACATTCTGTTGGGTTTTCCACATCTCCAGTGACACGAGATTCCATGATCTGCCATTCCTTCCCCCTCACTGTGAACACTTTTTTCTTCTGCACAACCAGAATTCCCTGAACTCCAGTGGGTCTCCTGCCACTGGGCACCACCAGGACCAGTTTCACTCCTTTTTCTTCATTCCCTCCCTGGAACATGGACACACTGGGAAGAGCTCCCTTTGTGCATCCTCTGTTCCAGGCTGGTGAATCCCAACTCTCCCAGGCCCTCTGCATGACAGAGGCTCCCATCCCCTGGTCATTCCTGGGACCAGACTCACTGCAGCACTGCCCGTGTCTCTCTTGGCCAGAGAGCTGGACACAGCCCAGAGCTGGACACAGCACTGCAGGTGTGGCCTCTCCAGGGTGGGGAAGAAGGGAATAACATGTCCCTCATCCTCCTGGAGATGATCTCCATAACCCAGCCCCTGGTGCTGCTCCTCAGAGAGCCTCTCCAGCCCGTCCTGCCACTGCTGGTCCCCAGTGCTGGCGCTGTCCCCAGCTGTGCCCATCGTCCCTCCCAGCCACTGTCCCACCCTTCAGGGCACTGGGAAGGAGGTGAAACAGTGCTGGAACCCAGACTGATCCCTGGGGAACGCTCAGTGGCTTTGTGCTGCTGATCCCATCCCTCTGTGCTGGAAGGTCACCTCATTCTGGAAAAGCATTCCCTCCCACTCCTTCTCGTGGTGGCAGAACTGCTCACCAAGAGCTGCAGAAAGGTGAAAAGTTAAAAACCAAAATTCCCAAGATTTGAAAATTCTTTAGATTTGTCCCTTGCTGTGTTGCTTTTCCTTTCCAAGATCCTGTCACAATAAAAACCACAAATATTTCTGCTCCAGTCCATCATGGCAAATCTGTTAAAGCCCTGGGGGCTAAACAAGTGAGGATGATGATTTACCTACACACAGACCAGCACTGGATTTTAGGCACCTGCAAAACATGCTTCACTCTGTGTTCTGAGCACACACAGCTTGCTGGTACGTGCTAAATCCCTGGATGATGTCACCAGGCAGCAGGAAGCACAATTACCCTTCCTTGAGTTAAAACCAATTTTAGAAAGACACAGGAATCCCAGGACTGCTGCAGGGTGAAGGGACAGGGCTGGGAATGGCAGCTCTGCTGAGAACACAAGCAAGGCCCTGTTTCTGTTTCCCTTTTTACACGTAAACATTTTCTAACAGTAAACTGCTTTATTTTCCTAAAACTTCAACTTACAGAGATTCCCAATTACTCTTGAAAGCAAAGGCTGCGAGAGTCATGAAAATGTCACAGAAAAACCTGGTATTGCAGTTATGAAAATGCTGAGATATTAAAAACTCCGATCAGTATAAAACCCCAGATAAGCAAAAATGCACATGGCAGTGCAAAAAGAGAATGTGCATATCCTGAAAATATCTAGAAGACAAAATCTAGGATGCAAAAAAACAGATTTTTGCTGTTTCCCTTCAAAATATGGTTCATAATGAATGAGCTCTTTGGTTCTGAGCTCTTCCCTCCCTCCTCAAAGAATCCTCCAAAAGGTAACAGCAGGACACTGAAGTTCTGCTCAAAATCAAGGCCCAAAATTCCCCCCCCACCATGGCCTGGGGCTTCAGTGCCTCAAGGGAAACCCCAAGGTGTGTGATGATGGGAGAATCCTTGAAAGCACCAAACTGATTTACCAGGATCTGTGGGAAAATTTCCTTCTGGATGCTTTCTTGCCTCAAAGTTTGGAATTTTTTTTTAATCGTGGGCACTCTTAGCTCCTGATTTAACACCTGTGACTGGTGGAGGGAATGAGCAACAGCACTTTTCCAAGGATTCCAATCTCTCAGGAGGGCAGAGGGATGGCTCTCTTTTTCATGAAGGCTCTCCTCAACAAGGGCACTATCACAAGGCTCCTGGACACTGCCTCAGGCTGCAACTCATGAATTTCCTCACGGCATCCCACTGTAGGACGGTGCTGGTGGGCTCTCCCAGCAGCTCTGGTGCCCACCACACCCAGGGGAAGGCACCTGCAGCAGAGGTGAGATGAGCTGAGGCACTGCACAGGTGCTCAGCAGTGGGAAGAGCTGTCCTGGTTCCAGCTGGGACAGAGTGAATCTGTCCCAGTGGCTGGTTCAGCTGTGCCTGGATCAGGGTGAGGATGTTGCTGGTCACACCCCAATGCTTGGTTGGTGCCCAGCACTGCTCACCCTCAGCCCAGAGCTCTCCAGAGTCCCCAGCAGGGCCAGGACAGCTGACCCCAGCTGGCCACAGGACACTCCACACCACAGAGTGTCCAGCCCAGTGGGGGTGGCCGNCCAGTTGGTGCTGGGGACTTGCAGCAAGAACTGAGCACCTGTATCAGACATCACTTGTGCTTATTGGGCTTTACTTCCCTCTGTCCTTTTCATGACAATTATTACTATTGTTATTATATTTTTTTATTTCAATTATTAAAGAGTTCTTATCTCAACCCACGAGTTTCACTTTATTCTGACTCTCTGCCCACCCACAGCTCTGGGTTCAGGGAGCTGCTGAGCTGCCCAAGAGTTAAACCCACAGCAGGGCTGTCATTCCAGCCTGAGTTTTCCTCCCGAGGAACTCCAAGATGCATTGATTTCATAAAGTCTACACTAAACAAGTACCCTGGGAGCTGGGATTGAAAACAGAAATTAAACAGCGTGAGTTAGTGTTCAAAGTGAGAACGGGCTGTAATTCATAATAGGGGGGAAAAAACAGGGAGAAGCTTTTGGAGGCCGCGGGGGTTGCCCAGCAGTGCCGGNCCTCGATACCGGGACCGGGACCCCTCGATACCGGGACCGGGACCCCTCGGGATAGGGACAGGGACCCCTCGGGAGAGGGACAGGGACCCCTCGGGAGAGGGACAGGGACCCCTCGATACCGGGACCGGGACAGGGACCCCTCGATACAGGGACCGGGACCCCTCGATACAGGGACGGCAGAGGGACAAGGACCCCTCGGGATAGGGACAGGGACCGGCACAGGGACCGGGACAGGGACCCCACAATACAGGGACAGGGACCCTCGGGACTGGGAGAGGGACCCCTGGGGATACGGACCGGCGCAGGGACCGGGACTTACACACGGTCTGGGACTGCCCGGGTCACCCCAGAAGCCCATGCGGCCGTGCCCGGTAACACCGGTTATCCCAGGGGAAGGGACAGAACGGCACCTGCACCTCACTCGGACCGGGGCGGTCAGAGCAGGGCCAGCCCCTCGCCTGGCCCGGTGCTCACGGAGGGAACGGCAGCGGTACAGACTGTTCAGCTGCACCACTCCCCACCACACGGCTGATCCCGTTTCCTCCCTGTGTCCTGCCAGGACTGTAAGTGGAACACACCGAGGCCGCAGGAATTGTAAGCAGCACATCAAGGCACACCAAGGCTGGGCTATGATACGGCATCAGCTGTCCAAAATAACTCCTGATGTGAAGCTGCAGAAGCTCAGGAAAGGTGCCTGGGAACTTGGGATGAACAAGCAGCAGTGTCCCACAGAAGTCCCCTGGACAAAACACCAGAGCCTTGTGACCTGCGCCTCTGTGGCTGTGCCAAGGTGACATAACAGCCTCAGAGAGGGAACTTCCACCTGTGCTTCACCTCCCAGGAAACTCCGACCTCCTCAGGAGCCCTGTTAGCACAACCAACCAACACAACCCTTTTCTAACCCAACTCAGACTCTGAAAATATCTGGCATCGGCCAATATCATAAAAAGAATTTGTTCATCCAGTTAGGCCAGGTTTACGTTCAAAATGCTGTGGAAGTGAGGTGGATTTTCCACACGGAATACTCTGAAATAAAGCACCGCAAACATTCCCTATGGATCCCAAAATCCATTCTGGATGGGTTCCTGATGCTGATCCCTGACTGCTTATTCCAAGTCTGATCCAGCACCTCTCCACCACACACCTTAACTGCACCTTGTTTTATAAATAAACAATCTTTGATGCACCAAAGGTTTTCCCTCCATCTGTGCCTTTCCTTTAATCTTCCATGGACAAGGATTCAGAATCACCATTTGGCACCACGGCTAAAACCAAAACAACCACAAACACAACATGCAGACTGACAGGGATCTAAAACCCCCAAATCTGGCATTTCTCTTTCCTGGGGCTTTTTAACCAGATGTGGTTAAAGTTTTCCATGTGGTGTGGGGCACTGGGAGCTCCTTGGGAATGAGCTGGACATGGAGCCAAATGCCAGCCTCACAAAACAGCCAAGTTCCAGGTGGGAATGCACTGCCTGGAAGGGATATCCCACACCTGAGGAATCACTCAGACTTCCTGGGGCAGGGAACAGGCAGAGCCTTCACCAAAAAGCATCTCTGCTCTTCCCCTCCCTTGGGTTACTCCTCACACAAACCCAGGTCATATCATTCACTGCAATGGAAAACATCTCAAGATTCCCAGAGCTGCACAGGTTCCCACAACCAATTCACTTCTCAGAGCCAAATTTAACCCTCTGAGTGACCCAGCACTTGGATTTTCTCTTTCTATCAGTGCAGGAGAAGCAATCTCACGGCTCTGCTGCCTTGTCCACACTCCACTCACCACCTCAAATAATTTCAGTACCAGCACAAAGAAATACGAATTTGTCAAAAATCCAGCTGCCTCCAACTGCCCTTAAAATAGAGAAGGAAAACATAAACCTCCCAAATCAAGAGAAAAACCCTGTCCACACACAGGCGTGCAGAGCAGGAGGTGGCAGGAGGCATCAGAGCAGGAGTATCCCACAGGAAGGAGCAAGATGAGAGCCAGGAATGTGAGGAGGGATTATTCAGTCCTGGCAGCTGGCTCTTGCTCTGTGAAATATTAGTCACAAGTGGCTTTGGACAATGATTTAAACTTCAAGGGAGAATGTAGGCAAGAAGGGGAGGGAGAAGCAGCTCAGGCTTCCTCCACACACTGGAAGCAGGCAGGAGCACAAGCCACACATGCCCTTTGTAGGTTATCTTTTCTATTCCTTAATATTATGCAAATGACAAGCTCCTGTTCCTGCTCCTCCTGTTCCAGTTTTGCTCGAGGCTGTCAGATGCATTTCCCAACTACGAATAAATCCAAAATTTCTAGGTTTGGTCTCAGGCATCCCCAGCATCAGCCCCAGCTCTTCTGAGGTGTTGCAAGAGGCCTCAAGGCAGGGATTGAAAGCTCTGTTGTAGCAGAGATTGTCAAGTAACCAAAATGGAGTTACAAAAGGAATAGGAAACATTTTCTTAAATGGACACATTACAGCAGCAGTAACAGCTGGTGTGAACCTAACCAACCGAACTTCACACCAAACAGAAACATGGCTTTGAAAATACCAAAAATCATGAGAAACTTTCCCTCATTTCTCCAGATGATTAAAATTGCATGGAAAAAGCAAAGACCTCTGCATGAGAAAGCATCCCCAGCCTGTAAGGAAGCAAGAGGAGTCTGTCGGGAGGAAGGACAGAGTGCCATGGTGGCTCTGGGGGAGATCCCGTGTCAGTCTGTGCTGACTGCAGGAACAGAGCCCTCGGTGAGGGCAGGGGCAGGGCTGCACCCCAGCACCGATCCCCACCGAGACAAAGCCTCACCTGCCCCCTGCCCCAGCTGACAGAAGCCAGCAAGGCCCGTGGAAAGCAGGCCCAGCCCGAGCTCCCTTACCTGACAGTGGCTGCAGGGCCTTCTCCAGGGCGGGCACGGGCTCCTTGCGGAGGGGCCGGCTGAGCGACGCGTCCTGCCCGCTGAACAGCCCGGGGCTCTCGGGTAACTTTTTACGTCCGTTGGTGCTGGCAGAGTTGGTGACTCTGCAGCTGCCTATTGCACTTGTGAAAAGGTTTGTGTGTTCGTCGCTGCTGCCTGGCTCTGAGCTGGGAGTGAATCCCCCCAGGGACAGAGCTGGGGAGTTCTCGGAGCAGTCTATCTGCAGAGGCGTCTGCAACCCCAGTGCCAAGGAATTGGACTCCGAAGGCTCTCTCCTGACCCACTGCTCATCTCTGCTTAGCAAACCCTTGGAAGGCGACAGGTGAGGACAAGACATGTGGCATCTGTGTTTCTCTTTGTGTTTGTACCTCTCGCCAACAGCCTCCTTCCCAAACCTGTAGCGCTTCAAGGACTCCAGAACAGTTCTGGAGGAGCTGTTGGCCGTGATGGTGTCCATGGAAACCTGCGGCTGCTCGGAGGAGCGGTGCTCCCGGTGCTTGTGGCGGTGCCTGTGCTTGTGCTCCAGCATCCAGCCGTAGGCCATCTCGGGCGGGACGCTGGGGTACGTGCTCATGGACAGCAGCGGAGTCCTGCTCGTGGTGAGGAAAGCTTCCTGGCGCAAGAGTTTATGCTTCTTCTTGTGGTATTTGGTGGGGTTGAGAAGCAGGTGGCCTGTATGCATGTAGGAAGGTGGGGGCAGGGGGGTAGTGAAAGAAGGAGAGGGTGGAGGAGGGTAAAGGGTTGGAGGGTACCTTCCGTAATAACCTAATCCTATGGGAGCGGCTGCCAGGGGAGAAGGGGAGTAAGGCATGCCATAGGAGGGGTAGAACCCGGTGCTGGACAGGGGAAAGCTGAGGCTATGCATGAAAGGCATTTCTGCCATAGCTTCCCGCATTTTTGGAGGCCTGCCTCTCTTTTTCTTTAGGTCAGGTTTTCTAATGTAGTGCAAAGGATCTAAAGGAAAAGTAGGGTGGGTGTAGAAACTATTGAAATTTATCCTAAAAATGGTAGGCAGCAAATCTCGGGGTATAAAATGGTGACTTCTGTGGGTTATTCTAATTTCACTTAACCGACTTATTAACTCCTCTAACTCAGCGAGGAAGTCGGGGTCCTGCCTCCCTCGGAGCTGAGGGTACTTCTTTTTCCTTTTTCGCTTCTGCCTCTTCATCTTGTCGTAGCTGAGGTAATCGTGGCTGCGGCGCTTGCACTTGTGTTTGTGCTTTTCCTTCAGGTTGCTCAGCACGGTGGAAGTCTCGGGTGGGATGAGGGACACGTGGTCAAACGAGTGCCTTTTCTTCTTCTGCCCGCAGAACTTCTCGGCTCGGTCCGAGGTGCTGTTGTTGTCCGTGCCTATCCCGCTGTCGCTGGGGATGGTCTCGTCGCTGTGGGACTCGCTCACGGGGGAAGGGGTGGCCTCTTTGAGCGACGTCAGCTCGCTCAGGTGGGAGGGGGAGTTGGGCAGCAGCGTCGGCGGGGACAGCCTCCTCCTCCCCTTGGCTGCTTTCTTCATGGCGAGCGTCTGCACGACGCTGCCCTGCCTGGAGTGGAGGTGCAGGTAGGGCACGGAGCTGGGCTCGATGAACCCCGCGTCGCTGCTCACGGGGCTCTGCCCCCCGCTCACGGCCGAGGACTGGGAGCAAACCGGGGACGGGAGGATCTCCGAGGGATTGGCTGCCGAGGGCAGCAAGTGGGGAAGGACTTGTCCCAGGGACGTACCAGGAGCTTGCTGGGCAGACTTCTCCAGAACTGTCAGACTGGCGGCACTGCTGGCTAAAATGCCATTCAGGACAGCTTTAGGTTTCCTCCCTCTCCTTTTTCCTATGTAAATGGTTCCTTTCTTGCTGACATTGATTTGCTGGCCTAGTTTCGAACCAAATGTGGCAGCAAGAGTTGACACGGTGTTGTGGAGCTTGGATTGCATCTTCCCTTTGGTATTTGGTTCCACTGTACTGGACAGAATCTGATTCAGAAGTTTCTTTCGTTTCAGAGTTTTCATTTTATTTATTTTTCGAATAATTGTTTTCATTAACTGTCCGTTATTTCTCTTGGCAACTTTTCTGTCTGAGTCTACTTCCAAATCACTCATGCTACAAATACTGGGGCTTTGGACTTCTTCTGGCCCTCGGAGCTGGTCCTTCCTCTCAAAGAACTCCCCGGGTCGATGCTGTTCGCTTTCAGGCCCCATCTTGCTCGAGTTCTCTGTTCCAACAAAAGGTGCCACGGACAGAATAGGCGGTTTCATTTTAATCGATGACCGGATCTGCCTTTTAGGTCTCCCTCTCTTTTTAGGAAAAGCTTGTCCTGATAAGCTTTGTTTTAGGGAGGGAATTTCTACCTCAGGCTGCAAAATTGGAGGTTCTTGCTCTTCTTTTGACTGCACGGAGAAGACTTTTGATGCTGGGATCTTAAGAGTTCTTTTGGGGGGACCTTCGAGTTCCGGCATTTCCTTGGATTTAGGTCTTCCTCTCTTGGGTTTGTAAATGTCAGGTAAGAAATCATCCGACATACACAAGCTAGAGGGTTGCTTGTGAGCACTGTAGAACTTCTGAGTTTGTTTGTCAGTCTCAGCCAGCAGTGCCAGAGACTGGCCATTAGCTTCATTCAGCTTTGGCAACTGATGTTTGACAAATTCGTGCTCCACAAATGAGGACGAGCCGATGTTTTTCAGGAATTTGGCCTGCTCCAAATTACTGCTCGATAGTGCACTGTATGAAATGTTTTTAAAAAGCTCTGACCTTTCTAGTTCCAGACCCTTTGGAGGTCGGCACGCGCTTCTTGACACCACTTTAGTCCATCGTGGCTTCCTTCCTTTTCTTTTCTTTAAAGGTTTTGATTGCTGAGTGCTGCTCAGGTTTTTTGCTCCTTGGCAGGATTTCTCGGATGCAGCTATTGCACCGATCTTGAGGAACTGCTTGCTACCAAACAAGCTGGTGAAACTAACTACTGAAGGGGTGACAGTAGCGTGGATGCTTGTCTCAGCTGCCAAAATGGGCTTTTTCCCTGTGGGAGGACTTGTTCTTGAAGTTTCCACGTAAGATGCTTTTGAATCACTTAAGTCTTTCTCAGCACCTTTAAAATCGGTGCCCAGGGTGTGGCTCAGTGTCCTGTTCAGACTCAGGAGGGTGCTGTCCGAGGAGAACGGCGTCTTGCCCATCGGATCGGAAATGCCTTCCAAGAGCTCTGCCGTGGAACTTAAGTGCAAGGAGTTGGACGCCAGCTGGGAGGAGGCTGTGGAGAGGCTCCTGTTCAGGGTGGGGACAGACACCGTGGGGGAAGGAGACGGGAGATTCCCCTCTCCCACTGCACTGAACGGGGACTTGGCTGTCGACACCTCCGAGGCACCTCCTGTCCTGAAGTCTGGTGAAGTGCAATAAACAGGAGGCTGCTTTTCGTGCTTAGACGTTTCATAAATCCCTTTCTCACTGGATGAGTAGGCATCCTGTGGAACACACATTCCTTCATTGAACATCTCTTTGCCTACATCAGCAATTTCTTTCCGAATTGAAAACTTGTCCAAGATACTTTCTTTGCTCTGTCTCATAATGTGCTTCTCAAAGGTTTTGCTGGTAGTATTTTCCTTCAGTAAATCCGCAGGCTCATGGCTTTCAAGGCTACTGAGGTTTGAATTGCAAGGAAGCTTAAAGGGCTCTGAGGAGGGCACGAGGGAGTCTGCTTTCAGAGTTCCAGAGTCCTTGTTAGCCAAACCAGCCGGAGCGCCAATCCCTGCTGGCTTCTTCCCACAGTCCTTGCTAACCAAGCCCACGGGATTGCTAATTCCTGGCATCTTCCTCCCAGGGTCCTTGCTAACTGCTCCCATGGGGCTGCCAATCCCTGGTGTCTTCCTTCCAGAGTCTTTGTTAACCAGAACCGTGCTGTTCCCAGTCCCTGGCATTTTCCTCCCAGAATCTTTGTTAAGCAGACCTGTAGGACTATTTATTCCCAACAACTTCTTCCCAGCATCCTTGTTAACCAATCCTGCTGGAGTGCTGATCCCTACTGGCTTCTTGAGAGGCTCCTTGTTTGTCAGTGCAGTTGGAGCACTCATCCCTGGAAGTTTCCTCCCCACATCTTTGCTGATCAATCCAACTGCAGAGCTGGTCACTGGCTGCTTCTTCCCCGAATCCTTGTGGACTAACCCTGCTGGAGTGCTGATCCCTGGAGGCCTCTTCCCAGAGTCCTTGCTAACCAATCCAATTAAGGGGCTGATCGCTTGGGGCTTCTTCCCAGAGTCTTTGTTAACCAATATGGCTGCGCTGCCAATCCCTAATGGCTTCTTCCCTGAGTCCTTGTTCACCAATCCAACAGCAATCCCAGAGCCTGGCAGTTTCTTCACCAAATCTTTGTTAACCAACCCACTCGGAGTTATGGATCCCGGCAGCTTCTTCCCGGAGTCTTTCACCAAACCAGACGTAGTTCCACTTCCACTTCCACTTCCAGGCTTCTTCTGCTTTGTTTTGGAAGACTTGGAAGGAGGACAAGTTGCAATGAGCTGAGCCAATTTCTCTGTGACAGTTGTTGCTCCGTTAATTTCTGTTCTATCCTTTAAGTCAGAATTATGGCTACTGATAAGAGTCGGAGGCGATGACTTTATATAATCTGTCATTTCAGAATGCAATGGGGAAACTTTCTTAGATAAAGGGGTTGTTTCTACTTGGATACCTTCTTCTGAGCGTAACTCAACGGATGCAACTTCTCCAGCTTTCTTGTAGGACTTCGAAGGGTCCTAAGAGTTAATAAACAAAAAAAAAGTCTTTAGGAACAGAGTACAAAGTATCACTTTGAGTATCTTTCTATGTTTGGGTGATTAACACTTGCTCTGGTAACAGGGTTACTGTATAAACAGAGGCTTCATGATCCTATTAATTTTCAACCAAACAACAGTAATACCAATAATTTAAATAATAAAATGTCATAATAAAATAAACACATTCAGCAAATAAAAGTGATCTTCATATTTAAAGCAAAATTTTAGAACGGTGAACATGCTGAGGCTTCCCTGATGTTAATGAAACCCAAACTCCCTCCCAGTCCGGAAATATAAACCATTTCATCTGTCCCCCAATTATTATAAATACTCTCCAAAAATACTGTTGATGTTTATTAATAAAAACCCACTAACAACTAAGTGCTGGGCTATTTATAGTGTGAGAGAACTAGAAGAGCTCACATGGTGCTGAGCAGCAGCTGAGCAGTGCCCTGCTGGCACTGGCACCCTGTCCCTGCACAGCCCTGCTGGCAGCTCAGTCGTGTCCCCACAGCCCCTGCAACAACAGCTTCTCCTCCCAGCACAACACTGACAGCCAGGAAAATAAGTAAAAATAAAATAAGTCAAATTATTCTGTCTGCAGGGGGGGAGTGTGTAATAATGCATACACATGGTATAAAGGAAACTCACACTTATTTCCAGTTCAGACCTCACCAAACTTTACTTATTCTCTAAAGGTTAAAATCAAAATTGCAATACCTATTACCTTCATATATCCTACTGAGAGCATCTCCATAAATCTTTTATTTTGGAAGGACATTCTTTACATACAGTGCCCAACACATCTCTGCAGTGCAGGGGCTGGGAATGGGAGGCCCTGACCCCTGATGAGATAATTCTGCCCACCCTTCTGATGTCCCCAGCATAAGGAGGACATGGAACTCTTGGAGCAAGTCCAGAGGAAGCCAGGAAGTTGATGAAGGGACTGGAGCACCTTCCCTCTAGAGCCAGGCTGGGAGGGCTGGGAATGTTCAGCCTGGAGAAGAGAAGGTTGTGTGGAGAGCTCAGAGTCCCTTGCAGGATCTGAAAGGGCTCCAGGGAAGCTGGAGAGGGACTGTTCATCAGGAACTGGAGTGACAGGACAAGGGAGAAATGGCTTCAAGCTGACAGAGAGAAAAATTAGGTTGGATATATGAAAGAAATCCTTCCCTGTGAGGGTGGAGAAGCCTTGGCACAGTGTGCAGAGGAGCTGAGGCTGTCCCTGGAAGTTTCCAAGGCCAGGCTGGATGGAGCTTGGAGCACCCAGAGATAGTGGAAGGTGTCCCTGCTCATGGCAGGGGATGTGGAATAAGCTGGGCTTTAAGGTCCCTCCCAGCCCAAAGTCACTGTGATTCCATGATTTCATTCCCAATTTGAAAACCTTCTGAGACCTAGCAGAATAAACACCAAATACAGAATGAAAGACATCAATGTCACAGCTGTTCACCCCTCCACAATAAAAATGATATGGCAATGGCCTGGCACTTCCTGCACTTGATTACAGTCAGCTTTACCCTGATCCCAGAGCTGTGCCTATGGCAAACACCTACAGATGCTGAAGGGACAGCCTGGATTCCTCTGGAACAGCCAGCTTTGGTGCCAGTCATGAAGGAAGTATTTGTTCAGTCAGCTGCACCAGCAGCACTGAACCAGGAGGCTGCAGCCTGGATCCAGCTGGTGAGATGAGAAGCAGCTGTGTGGGTAATATGGGAGCCTCTGCAGTGACCCCAAGGCACCCCAAATCCAGGGCTGCTCCTTCCTGCAGGGATGGAGCAGGAGGAGACTCTTTCTGCCCACCTCCAGGCCTGGCACTCGCATGGAAACTCCTGAGTCAGCATGACACCACCCCCAGCCTGCAATGCAAGCTCCTGGAATTCCCTGGGGCAGACTCTGAGTGCCAGAGAGTCACTAATGAGCATTAAAGCCAGCAGCCTTCAGAGAGCTGCATCCTCCTTCCTATGGCCTGAAACTCTGACACGAACTTCGGAAGAAAAATCTCCTTTGTTCAGCGGACTTCAAAAATTCACCTAAACACTGACGTGGGAATTCAGCTCCTCGTGCCTGTATTTGCTCAGCCATCAGTGTATCCACACTCTTCCCTTTTTCTTCTGTCCCTCCTGGGTGCTCTGCCACCCCTGGGCCAGGTTCTGTGGTGCTCTCACACTGCCACTGCTGGGTGTCCAACGCCTCTTGGCAGCCTCTGCTTTTCCCTGCTTGCCTCCATTTTCAAACAAAGAGCTTGGAAGTTTGAGTAGACACTTAAATAATAAATACATAACTAACAAAACCCTTCCAAACACCAGCTTTGATCTGAGCAAGATGCCAGGATTCTGAAAACAGGACTTTAGCATCAAACACAGATCCTTTGAAAGCTGAAGGCGTGTGCCCTGGAAAGCTTCTTTCTCCTCTAAGGGTGAGTGAGTTTTCCAAGCACACTGAAAATTATTTCAAAGAACATGAATAGCAAAACAGGAAGCATCTAGGGAGACGTCAGACAAGACGTCAAAGAAGTCTGCAATTTTGTTCAACATTTTTAAACCCAAAATTCTTATATGGTGGGGTTTTTTTGTTTGGTTTTCTTTTGCCATAGATCACAACAATCAGCATGATGAACAGAAACATTTTGGAGGGAAATTTTTAAGGACAAAATTTCATCCGGTAACTTCTAATAGAAACATCTTGAGATGTTTCCTTTAGAGAATATTGCAGGGCCTGCAGAAACACTAAAAAAACTCCCAACATCAGCCACAGAGTCAAAGCTTCTTCTTGCAATTCTGTATCATTAAAAATTTCAGATTTTTGGTTGAAGTGAAGAGCAGGTACTGCTGCCACTATGGAGGATCCCACGAGTAAGAGCATTGCAGACAGATACCAAAATCAAACTGCAATCATGCACAGCCCCAAACTTCAGGAATAAAAAGTGCATTTTCTGTGCTGAGGCAACGGTGGAAGAACTGGACTCCACTGCTCATGTACTGAGGGAATCACATAAATGAACTTCAGCCACATCAGCCCAACTCTCCCAGCACACACATCCCACCCGGGACACCCCCTGGGAACACCCCCAGGAACCCCCCAAACATGGGGTACAGGGCACACCCTGAGGGGACATCCCCCAGGGCACACCCCCCGCAGACACCCCTTCCTTCCCCTGGGACACACCTCCCAGACCCCAGGACACACAGTCATACCCTGCACACACCCTGCAGGCCTGCCCCCCCGGGACACAGCCCTGGATACACCCCCAGATCCCATCCTGCACACATTCCCAGGGCACTCCTTAAGACACCCCTTGGGACACTGCCCCAGGACACCCCTGGGGACATCCCCTCCAGGACACCCCTGGGGACACAGCCCCAGGACACCCCTGGGGACACAGCCCCAGGACACCCCTGGGGACACAGCCCCAGGACACCCCTGGGGACACAGCCCCAGGACACCCCTGGGGACACAGCCCCAGGACACCCTGTACAGGACACAGCCCCAGGACACCCTGTACAGGACACAGCCCCAGGACACTCCTGGGGACACAGCCCCAGGACACACTGTGCAGGACACAGCCCCAGGACACCCCTGGGGACACAGCCCCGGGACACCCCTGGGGACACCCCCTCCAGGACATCCCTGGGGACACAGCCCCAGGACACCCCTGGGGACACAGCCCCGGGACACCCCTGGGGACACCCCCTCCAGGACATCCCTGGGGACACAGCCCCAGGACACCCCTGGGGACACAGCCCCAGGACACCCCCTCCAGGACACAGCCCTGCCCTGCTCCAGCCCGTGGCCACGGGGTCAGGCTGACCCTCAGCCCTGCTCTCCTGTGGCAGCTCCAATCTTATGGACACGCTCGGCAACCTCCCCCTGGAATCCTCCAAATCCACAGCTGGGAAGTGGGGAGCAGCCAGGACTGTCACCTGCAGAGGGGACAGGAAAGGTGCCCAGATTCCCTGGAATAACTCCCCGTGCCCACACAAGCCTTCTGTGAGATGGGAAGCAGAGACATGAAGTCGAGCCCAAGTGACAGAGTGTCCTCAGGGCTTCAGTGCCTGCTCCCATGGACCTCTAAAGGTGTCCCTGTCTCCTGCTCCTGCCAGCTCCAGGTGCTGCAGGCTGGGCTCACAGGGCAGCAGCCAGCACTTAATTCCCTCCTGAGCCCTGCTTCTCTGTCTGACTTGGACAAATGCAGTTTTGTACCAGAGAAGCACAAAGTCAGGTTTTAATCAGACACATTTGTGAGGACTGTGGAAAAAAGAAAACATCACCCAGTCTCACCTCCTGTCTCTACAAGCACCTGCCTCAAGCTTCCTCCCTGCTGCCTCAATGTTGCAATCAAATGGACAATGTCATAAAAAATAGACTAAACCAGTTTTCCTGGAATTCTGTGCCTTTTCAGCCCAAATTTCAAGCTCTGCTCTACGTTCCTGTGGTGTCAGATGGAATGAAATGGCCCATCTGGGCACAAAGCTGTTCAAAAGGATGAGATTACGTTGCTTCAAAAAGCATTTTGTGCTTTAGAAACTGAAACATTTGTTCCTGTGCAATCTTTAGTTCAACTGTCTGGTTTAAGAATCCATCCAATAAAAGTATTGCCCAAAGCAATTGCATAAAACATGTTACATTTCCATAAAATTGGTCTTATTCTTAGTTTGACACTGAGCTGAACTGAAAATTCTGTATCTCCTATGTGAACATAAAGTTTCTCAACTTGCACCATTCATCTGAGGAATAAGAATTCCAGGTTATTTTGATATAGGCTATTAACAGATTATAATCCATCACTGAGGCATGGGCTAGTGGTGGCCTTGGCAGTGCTGGGGGAACAGCTGAACCCCATGATTTTAAAGGTCCTTTTCAACCTAAACAATTCTGTGATTCCAGAATCATCACAGGCACCAACAGCAAAAAACCCTTTATTTTAAAAAGGGCATCTGTTGTTACACTACAGCACAGTCTCAGAGTTTATTGCTACTAGATTATTTACTGTCATTATCATTGGTATTTACTTGCAAAAGGCTCAAGGGTACCTGATCTTTCTTGTGAACAGGGACATCTATCAAGTCTGGTGTCACACTTCTCAGCTAAACCCAAGTTACAAAACACAAGACAGTCTCAGCTTCCAACACCTGAAGTAGTTAGCAGGAAGCAGCCTGTTAATAAAAATGTTGTTTGGTATTTCCCTTGAGAGCCACCAGCAAGCCATAAGGATTTTTTTATGCACATACACAGATTTACCCTTTATTGTTTTGGCTGCTGTACTTCAGGCCAGTGCTCAGACTACAATCCTAACGAGCATTCTGAGGAATCACAGGAACTGCTTTGTAGTTGTGGCATCAACAGATTTTGTGCAATTCCCCAGATAAAAATGCTGTTTATTTTTCACCTCCAAGACATTTTAGTCTTTTCTAAAAGCAAGTCTGAGCTACCAGGAAAAACAACGATTCTGTGGAATTAGTCTAAGACAAAACTTATGTCCCAGATCCTGCAGGAAATATTCTTGAGCCATCCACAAAGAAAATAAATCAATTCTTCAGCTTTTTAACCCTTTTGCTTGACACATTTTCAGTTGGTGGCTGTGATTTCATCAGCAAACCTCCCTGTAGAGCTCCCCTGCATGACCAAAGGCAAGAGAAAGAGCTCCAGAATCCTGCACTCAGCAGTTTTACACAGGAATAAGGAGATGGACCAGGAGGGCGAGTCCCAACCTGCTGCCCTGAGTTCCACAGGCTGCTACTGTCACTTCTTGCCTTTCATGTGCTAAACCTTCACTGCTGCACCTTTGCCAGCACAGCTGAACCATTCCTACACACCACCCTACAAACTAACAGGGGCAAAATGTCTGTTTTTGTTCAAGGCTCAGGTTTTTGGGCTTAGCCCAGCAATGTCTGCCTGCCCCAGGACGCTTTCTGCAAGAATGAAATCCCTACTCAGTGTCAAAAAGCAAACTGAACACTGCCTGGATTTTGCAGTACCTGCTAATTTTGTTTCTGGTAACACCTGGGCATCTCAGTCGTTTCTGGGTTTCCCTTTACAGCTCTATGATTTTTCTCCTCAGAAGAAATATTTATTAACTTTTATGTCTACACATTTCTGGAGGACAAACTGTAAATATACGAGGAAAAATCTCTCCAGTGAAAGGGTGGTCGGGCATTAGAAGTGGCGGAATTACCATCCCTGGAAGTGGCACAATCGTGTGGAAGTGGCACCTGGGCACAGGGGTCAGTGCTGGGGAACAGCTGGATTCCATGAGCTGGGAGGGCTTTTCCACCCTGAAGGATTCTGTGATTGCAACTTACCTCACCTACCCACTCCCCTTTCAGACTGGAGATAAACCCTCTGTTCATACACCTGAAGACACTCCCCAGAAAAAAACAGTGCAAAGGATTTTCCTACTATTTTCATTTTAACACTGGTATTCCCAGGAGGAGAATTCCACTACTTCTCTTTGTCTTTCAGTGGTTAACTGTGCACACTGCAAGTGCTAAATTTTCATTCTAATTCCTTATTGCTCCTTTAAAAGAACAGAGAGTTCAGTTTGAGAGCTCCAAGTAAAGCCACACCTGGCTTTGAATGGGTCACATGTTTGCTTTCCCCTCCTCTGCATCCACAGCAAAAATTCACAGATAGCTTTCCTCTGCTGAAGTGTAATTTGCAGTGCTAAAACTCGCCTTATTACATGGCAGTAAGACAAAAAAAAACAACCCTTGGGTATTACATTCAAAACATGTGATGGTTTTAAGCCATCATTCCCATTTATTTCCACACAGACACTCCTAATCCCACTTCAGGAATCAGCAGGATGTTGTTTAGTGTCATTTCTATCAATCCAAAGCGCAAAATGGCAGCAGGGAACAGACAGACTTAAACACCATCTCAGAACAACTCGGGAGAGAGCAGAGGATCTAAAGCGAGTTATCATGAGTCAGGGATTTGAAACTCTTGTAAATAATGCAAATTTAATGCAACAGATCTGCATCCTCTGCATCACAGCCGGGGCTGCTCGCCAGGCAGGAGAGGAGCTGCAACCTAAAACTGACGTGGCATCCCCGGTGTCGTGCACCACATCAGTCATCTTCTACAACATCACTAATGTTTGCCTCCCTTTCTACTTCCCATTTGAAACGGGATGGATGCCTGGAAAAAAATCCTGGTGTGTAAACAAAGATGTCAAGGATGAAGGATCCCTGCTGTCACCATGCAAATTCAAATATTGATTATTTTCTCCGGTAAAAACTCCCAGGGCACGATCTCTTGATGCAAAGGGAAAGTCTCCAGACTCAGTGGTGCCTTTTGAGTCTAGAATCAGGGAATTCTGGCATGTCCTGAGCTGGAGGGGACCCACAGGCATCACCCAGTCCAGCCCCTGGCCCTGCACAGACACCCCAACAACCCACCCTGAGCATCCCTGGAGTGTTGTCCAAGCTCTCCTGGAGCCCTGGCAGCCTCGGGGCTGTGCCCATTCCCTGGGGAGCCTGGGCACTGCCAGCACCCTCTGGGGGAAGAGCCTTTTCCTGACACCCAACCTAAACTTCACTGGATTAACTGAACATTAAACCCCCCCTGAATGAGAGATTTTCAGCTGCAGGGGCCACCTCAGTTAAGACATCAAGAGAAATCACTGGCTGGATATTCCAGACTGGCCCAACACTCAACTCATTGCAACAGTCTTGTCAAAAAACCAGAAAATAAAATCAGTGTAATAACAAACTGTGATTGACTCTTCTGATGTTTTTCAAGCCAAAGTTAGAAACATCATTAGAAATAATAAGCTTGTTCTGAAATGGAAGAATGTAAAATAAAGACCACTGCCAAAATTTCAAGTTACACAACATACACTTGAGAATTTCTTGTTCAATAGGCTGACTAAAACCACCTCTGTTTCCAGTGGAGGAAAACCCCAATGTGAGTGCATTGCAGCGTCTGGAAAAGGCAATTTTAGTCCTTCCACGTAACACCCAGCACACTTGTTTTGTCAGCACATAATTTATTACTCAGAATCCCACACTGGTTTGGGCAAAAAGGGATTTTAAAGATTTTGTTCCACCCCCTGCCATGGGCAACCTTCCACTATCCCAGGTGGCTCCAAGCTCTGTCCAGCCTGGCCTTGGAAACTTCCAGGGATCCCAGGGGCAGCCACAGCTGCTCTGGGCACCCTGTGCCAGGGCCTGCCCACCCTCACAGGGAAGAATTCCTTCCCAACATCCCACCTATCCCTGCCCTGTGGCAGGGGGAAGCCATTCCCCCTGTCCTGGCACTCAAGGCCCTTGCAGAGTCTCTCTCTGGCAGGCTCCCTGCAGGCACTGGAAGGCCACAGCGAGGTCATCCCCAAATTTCACTTCTCTTTAAGGTGACTCTTCCTCAAGGCCAATTCCAGCCAGGGTGTGCCAGGGGAAAGGAAAAGGGCTGGGGATGTCACAGGGACATCACCTCAGCACAAGGTGAGGAATTTTCCTTCCCCCTGGGCAGGCTCTGCCGTAGGTGATCTGCCAGGCCAGATTTATGCAGGAAGCCTTGAGAACAGGACACAGGCTGGAGAAATGGAACTGCTTCAGCCTTGGGAACCTCTGGAGCAGGAGCCCCCTGAACAGACAATCCCTGCAAAGGAAGGACTCCAACTTCCAGGGATTCCCTGGATTCCCCTGCTGAATCACCTGGCAGTACTACATATGGGTATATTCTAACATTTGATTAACAAAACGTTTATGCTTATTGGAAAAAAAGGCTGTAACCAAACCCTTCAAAAATTTAGCATCTATGCAACTGTATTTGTAATCCTTGCCATTTATCCTATTTTCCCTATCTGTTACTGCTGCTCTAAGTGATTACATCATGGAGATCATAAAAACAAATCCTCGAGGCAGGGCTACCTCCTGGTGTTTGGAAAAGCCCTGGCACATCTCTCCAGCCACTGCATTTATCTGCAGGTTATCAACCAGGCTGGTTTCTACTCATTTGGAAAAGTCCATTCTACTTTTCAGACCGTGTCTTGAGCCATTCATGGCAGTGACAGGTGAGACAGAGCAAAACAACTGGTTCTAACAGGTAGGAAATATATAAATCCAACCACCAGAGACAAGCACAGCACATCCAGAGCTCCATCTCAAGAGAGATAAGACACCCAAACCACTGCACTTTGTTACAGAAAAGAGACTAAAAATCTCCCCGTTACTTTTCAGAAATGAACCCACTTCAAGCGAACATGGGAATTATCTTTCACTGCTGCTGAAACAACAAATTGGCAAACCGTGAAAGAGCATTTTTTCCTGCTAACGGCCACAAAATAAAACCATTTCTAACTCCAGACACTTCAGTATCAGAGGTTACACGGAAAAACAGCAGAACACCACGGCGCAGAGATGATGAAGCTTTTAAACCCAGCTTCAATGTGCCATGACTTGCAAATCACCCCACACACACATCACTCACTTGCTTCGAAGGACAGTGCTCGCTCTTCTCCTCTGTCATCTTCCCACTCTTGGGAGCCCTCCTTGGCTGCTTGATGCTGGTTTTTATGGCAGGCCGGCAGACATAATTCTCCAGGTTCTTGGGAGGCTTTTTTGTCCGCTTCGCTTGAAGGCCAATCTTCAGTTTCAGGTTTCCCTCGGAGAAGTTGGTTTCCTTCACGGAGAAGTGCTGCTGCGCCTCGCCCGGAGCTTCGCCCTCCCCGCCCTCCTCCCGGCTCCTCTTCCTCCCGTCCTCCTCGTCCTTGGTGCAGCCCTCGAGCTCTGCTTCCCCTTTGCCCACCAGCGTGCCAAGGTTTACCACAGAGGGGCTTTTCCCAGAAAACCCTTCAGAATCAGAACCCAAGCCTAACATAGCAGTATTCCGAGGGTCCATCACAGGCGGAATATTTGCCTTCGGGTGATTTGAGGGGGGGTTTACAGAGATATGTTCCTCAGAAGAGCTGTTCCACTATGGGCAGTCAACATCTTTCACTCTGTGGGGGGAAAAGACAGACAGAATAAACTTGGATTTTCTAGCAGAAATTAAATTGATATTAAAACCAATTAAAAAGCTAACAATTGTATTTCAGACAAGCACAGCAGCTGATGTTCAAAGACACCAACCCTTCCAGTCACCTCCTTCAAAACCACAATTTATCTGTAAAACACTTTTAAATGGTAAGTGAAAAATAAGAAGTATGTGAATATTATAATTTCCAAATTATCCACAGGACTTTTCAAATGATGGCTACAGATTTTTATATTGACCATCAAAGTAATTTTTTTATTTATAACCAGAGCCCAATTATTCAGTCTTGCTGCTTCTGGATCCACTGGAAGAGCTGCATCTAAGGAAGGAACAGGCAAATGAAACCCATGAGAAAGCATCCAAGCCTCAGAAATAGTCTGGTTTTAATTATCTGAGCCACCAGGAAAGTTGAGCCTAAGCCACGTGTGCATCAGTTTACAAACACGCCACAAAATCCGCTTGTTAGTTAAGGACTTTCCACAGTTCAGGAAGAAGGATGAGAGAACAGAAGCCAACCAACCCCACCAAACATTCACACACTGCTTTGTGCTTCCTGAAGCAGGGGAAGAGAGAAGTCCACACTTCCATCAGCACACTGTTAGGAATATAGAATTGACCTATTTAACATAACAGAGGGAACCTTTTCATCTTAACTACAGCAAAAGTAAATTAGAGTCAAGCTCTAAGTTTGTGAGGTCCCCACATCCTCACACAGCACTGACCCCGAGCCCTGAGCTTGCCTCCCTGCCAGAGAACAAACCAAACCTGTGCTCGTTGTAGTTTCAGCACGCAGACAAAAATCCCCAAATCCCAGAACTGTTTGGGCTGGGAGGGACCTTGCAGATCATCTCATCCCACCCCTGCCGTGGGCAGGGACACCTTCCCCCATCCCAGGTTGCTTCAAGCCTCATCCAACCAGGCCTGGAACCCTTCCAGGGATGGGGCAGCCTGTGCCAGGGTCTCACCACGAAGCCATTCCCCCCTGTCCTGTCTCCAAAGCCTTGTAAAATTCTCTCTCCATCTTTCCTGCAGCCTCCCTCGAGGTACTGAAAAGATATTTGTTCTGGAGGCATTCTATGGAGAAAATGTTTGAATTTCTTCAGCACTTAACTACCTTTATCATTTTTGAAATGAAATGGTTCAGCAGCAGGCCTGAAAAAACACTGAATTGCTGAGGTGCATCACAGGCACCAAACCAGCCTGAATCCTCTGCCCCTCTCTTCTCTACAGTCATTAAGGCTGAACTGTCAGGAACAGCATGGAAAGATATCATGAACTCCAAACGAGTTTCAAACGAAGGTCTCAAGGAGCCCAGCACTCCTCTGTGATGTTTGGCCTCCTGGCAGGTCAGCAGCAGCCCACTGGAGCACGGAGCACGGGGCAGGGCCCCCAGCCCCCCCGGCCAGACAAGAACTGGGGCAGAAGCAGCAAGGAGCTGTTTTTGGGGGTGGCTCCGGAGCGCAGGCACCGCGTGGGGAGGGGAAAGGAGCAGGAATGTGAAAGGCGACACCGCAGAGCACCACGGCAACTGCAGCGGACACAGGTTGGAGGACAGATGCCAGGATTAGTGGGGGCAGAAGAAATGCTGCTGGGAACACCAGATGCAGCCCGTTACAAAGCCAGGCTTCCCTGGCTACCTCCTCAGAGAAAACAAACTTATTTCCACGTGTTCTGTGCACGTTATTCACAGGGTTTCTATCTGCAGCCCTGGCTTTCCAACTATGCACATCCTCAGAAATCAAGCCTGCTATAATTAGAGGTGATTAGATAAAATCTCCATTTTACAAGGAGAAAAAAGGGTAGAGCAGTGTGACATGGACACAGTGAGTCAGTGACACTGCCAAGTTCAAGGCCCAGTGTTAGTCCAACAGGTTTCACCATGTCACCAAAAACGGGCCTTTTCATATCCATCAATGTGCAAGGAAAACTGGCCAGCAGGTAAATAATTGTGAGCTAAAGCCTGAACTTGTCTTATTCAAGTCCAAGAAAAGGGAAAACTCCACATGCCATCATGCAACACTCAAATCTGTGCTCACACAACTATCTCCTTCTCTAGTGACTGGGGTGCAGAGCAGTGACAACACTTCAGACATTTTCTTACAAATAAAATTAATTAATCAGCTTCAAATACAAAACCAACAGCAAGACTCACACACTGACCTTAGAAACTGCAAGACCCAAAGTGCACGGTGGGAATCAGAGCAAAGGAAAGGTGCTCACATCCTACTCTGTGCTAAGAGCATCAGTAACTATCTGGAAACAAAGTCACTAAATGGATGGCTCCCACAAACACGGAGCAGGTCATTTATTTATCCATTAATTGCCCTCAACACAGACAACAAAACTGCTAATCCTGGCCCTAATCACCATTTTGCCTTGCTCTCTATAATCTTCTCCCAACTCTCCAGTTACCCCACTAATTCACAGGGGGTGTGTCTGTCACTGAATCTCATCTCCCTGAGTCCCCACGTGCTGCTTCCTCCCTGCCTTATCAAGTTCAAGCTTCCTGTCACTGTCTCCAAGGTGTTCTCAAGTGTACCTTGGCTCTTCCCCTGTCCTGTTCCTCGGAGCTGTTTCCCCAGTGATGCCACTATTTGTTTTCTTTTCTCACTTTACTTTCTCTGTGCTACTCCTCGCACTCCATGTGCCTCACTCACTGCAGGATCTGTTTCATTCCTCGTGCAGGTTGTGCCTTAAAACCTTGTGGATGTCAAAGCAAATGAGCAGCCAACTGGTGACAGCCACAGTTCAGAGGCAGCAAAAAAAACTTGCACAAATTCACCCTCAAAGCTCTGATGCTTTAGGACTTTAAAGGTCTAAAATGAACACACTTAACCATGTGAGATAAGGTACTTATCTGTGTCTCTGCTTTCTGTGTTTGTTGCACAAAGTTGCAGGTCTCGTTCTGAATTATCCAACATCCATGGGATCTCAGGTTAACAAAACTTTTGCTGGGTTGAAAACCATCCAGTACCAAATCCCTGCATGGCCTCTCAAGTGATGGGCAAGACTTGCCCTCAGCACCTCCCTACAAAGCAAATCACATCAGACTCCCAGCCCCTCAGCCTGCAGGTTCTGTAGATCTCAAATCCCTCCTGAAATCGTTCTTCCCCCAAAAATTAACTATGAAGCATTTTTACATCCATTTTGACACATGCCACCTGGAACTAAGTGGTGCTCATTAATGATTTCTCTAATGCCACACACAGTTTTAATACCTGGCATTCATCCTGATTCCCCTGGTGTCACATCCCAAGCCCTTTCTGCCCAGCAGCTGCTGAGATTTCTGTTCTTTTGATCCTCTGCTTTCCCAGGAAGAAAATGCTAAGGGTTCTGGATTCTACTGCCACATCCCAGATATGTTTCCCCACACCCTCTCAGCAATCTTAGCTGAGATTTCCCCCTCTGTTCAATTCAGGATGTTGTGTTCATTCCTGCTGCTGCTTTTGTGATGGAAACACACTGTCATGTCATACTTGGAAGGTGAATATTTTTCTTTTGGTTCTTTTCACTGCTTCAGCTCCAAGGGACATTAAAACCAATTCAGCTGACTGTTAGAAATCCCAAAATATTACTACAAACTCCATGGCCTCCCACAGTCCCCTCTCAAATTTCTTGTCTTCTTTTCTTTGCTAAGGAAGACAGCTACCACACTCAGAAAAGAGAAATAAAATGTGGGATAAAGCCTTAGAGTATTTCTGTTCATCACAATCCCTGAACAGGGGAAACAGGAGCTCAAGGCCCCTGGATCACCTGCACAACCATCCTTAAAATGTTTAGAGATGGAGACATTTATCAGGAATAAAGTTCCTGTTTGAGTTCCAGGAGGTAATAAATAAAACACTTTCCAACTGGAATCTGCTGGATGTGTTTCTGACAGACAGAAATCCCAGGGGACTTGTCTTGCCAGGAAGAATATTCCACAGAAGTGCTGGGAGCAGAGGCCACGCTCAGGGAAAGCACATGGAGCAGGACACGAGTTTTTTGGGAAGAAAGGCAGAGGACAGACATGATAACACCCTGCAAGTGTGCTCCAGTGGGAGGAAAATGGGGAAAATAGAGTTTCTCCTGTTTTTTAACCCGGCCCCAGCTGACACCCTAGTGACTGCAGGTCTGGAATCACGGGGTTGAATTTGGAGGTGCAGGGTAATCCTGTGGGTTCCCTATTCATATGCAAAGAAAGGCAAAATTGCTCAAATCTGCATAACCAAGCAGTGTTTGATGGGAGCAAAGGTTCCTCCACCCTTAGGCTGCCCAACATCAGCCAACCTAGGGAAAAGCAGTTTGGGAATTCTCCTAAAATATTATCCCATCTGCTAGAGTGTGAGTCAGGAGCTCCCTGAGAGGTCTCTGCATCCAGTGCCTTCCAGGGGATCTTTCTGGACAAACCCCATTTACTGATACCCATCTAGTAAAAGATAAGGGTCACAGCAAACCAGACAGATGCCTTTGGTTATTCCCAACCCACCCCAGTGCCAGAATGGCCACACCTGTGCCACAGGTAACAGACAGAAAACCAGGGACAAATACAGATTTTGCTTTCCCAGAACAATCACAACAGGTCTCATGACAGATTTTTTCCCTTTGCAAGCTGGAGATGGGACACATGACCTCGCTGCAGTGGGAGAATGTGCCCACAACAGCACCAGCCCTTCCAACAGCAGCAGAAATTAATTTCATTTTTAAAAAGCCAACAATCCCATAGACAACAACATCGATTTAAAAATACCTTTAATTCAGTAACTACATGTGCTATTGCCACTTTTCTCTTGTGACAACAGCACTGCCATTTTTTACCAATATGTCTGTCTCTTCCACCAAGGAAAAAACTGCTTTTTATATCCTCCACGACAGTTTAAACTTTTGAAAACAACTGGGGGGATAAAAGCTTCTTCTGGAAATTGTAACTCAAATTTTGTCACTGGTTATTATCACTCGAACCTTTTTAGGCAACTGCCAACTGCCTGTAGCAATGAATTCAAGTCCAAAAAGCAGTTGTGGTAATTTTGTTTTTTAAACCAGGACGTTTCAGACTTAGAACTCTTCAAAATGAAAAAAAAGCAAGTCTCTCTTTTATACTCTCAGACGGCTGAGAAAAGCTTTGAGTAAGAACACTTCTTAACAACTCAAGCAGGCAGACAGATGATGATTTTAGAGCCCATCTCTCCCCATATGTTCAAGCAGCTGCCAGAACTTCCCCGCTTCCCACAGAGGCACCAGGGATGATCCCAAGGTCCTCGAGGATGACCACGGGAAACAGGAGTCTTAAAGAACTCACCCCCAAACCCCACGCCCCTGGAAAACAGGTGCACTCTAAATTACTGCAAGGAGGACAGCCAAATCAAACCAGGGAAGAAAACTGAGATTTCAAGGGATGAGGATAAAGCCACAGGTTCTGTCCCTGCTCCCAGAGCTCCCAGCACCTCCAGCTTCCCTGACTGGCTCCTGACAACACACAGCTAGCAGGAGAGCAAATGCGTGTCCTGAGGCCATCCGATGGAAAGCCACATTCCAAGCAGCTTCCAGTTCCCTGCTACATAATTAACAGGGTGAAGAACCACAAACCAAGGGCCAAAACCAGGAGTTAGAAAGTCAAGAGAACACGGAAGAAAGCGACAAGGATGGGAACAACATTTTGGCTTTTAACGTGAGAGATCGGTAAGGCCAAGATGAGGCTCAACCACCTAAACCCAAATTCATGGTCAGTAAAGCTAAAATAGGATTAAAAATGCAATGAAAGTAAAATTTCAGAAGTATGATCTTGGAGAAAGGGCACGACAAAGTCTACGAGACACTGACCCAGTAAACCAGCCGGTATCCCAAAACCCAAAAAACCACGTTAATATTTGGCAGGGAGACCCCCGGCTCCGTTCCCCGCATCCCCCGCCCGTCACACGGGGCAGAACCGCGCCGTGCCCGGGGAAACACCGAACTTCGGGGATGCGCAGCCTCGGGCACAGCCCCGCTCCGCAGGGAAGCGGGGGCCAGGAGGGGCAGGTGACACCCCGGGCCCGACACGCGTCCGAACGCGGCTGTCAGGCTCCCGCACCCCCGGGGAGCTGCCCCGGCCCCGGGCCCCGCCGCCGCCGCTCCTGTCACCGGGCCCCGCCGCCAGCGGGGATCCCCCGCCCCTCGCCGCGGTCCCTGTCAGGGATCCCCCGGTGCCTCCCGGTGCGGGCCTGGCTGTCAGGGACT
>VYXD01000760.1:223715-235662 GCA_013397195.1 Hylia prasina
ACAAGGGAACAGCTCCACCTCATGGCTCGGGGCTCCCGATTCATCTCCGGGCACCACGTGATGATTCGCTGCCATTTCAGGGATCCCAGGGAGCCGACTCCTGTCCTTTGGCAGATGGAAACTTATCCCGAGATCCACTCTCTGCTCCCGGGGAAAACGGCGTTGGGAGGGGACGGGAGAGCCTGATGGATGTGCTGGGGGTGGCCGTGCAGAGCTGCACAGGGAGCAGGGAGGTCTGTGGATGTTTCTGGCATTCCAGAGCTGAGGGATCGATGCTGAGCTTTTGTTCAGGAGGAGGGACCGGGGGCACCTTGCTGCCCTAAACTCAGGGTACGAAATGCTTCAGCAGGGGTGCCCTGAGCCAGCTGTAGGCTGTTTAAAATGTGGATTCTCTCCTGGGTGGGTTTTGTAAATGTGATTGGTGAGGTGCAAGTCTGTATCTGTGGAACCCAGGACAGCTGTGAGCAGGGCCCTGCTCCCTGCCTGTGTTTGTAGCACCTCAGAGAGGAGTGATTCCCTCTCTCCAGGTGCTTGGGAGCTGCTTCCACACCCACAGCCCACAAAGGCAAAGTTCCAAAGCACCAGAAGGTTCCAGGGGGTCCCTGGAGGAAAGAGCTGTCCATGGGGGAACAGCTGCTAAGGCTGCAAGTGACAATGTAAAAGAATGTCATTGGAGGGGCAGGTAGGATTTACAGATGGGATGTGCTGTGTTGACAGAAAAAAATAGAAATTTAATGTGTTTGGCTGCAAGACCAGAGGACTAGACTTCAAGACAAAGTCTCCTCACACTTGCATTCTGATTTCCACTTCCTTCAGAGAGCTCACGGGGAGCTGCTTGTGTCCCATAGGGATTGCAGGTCCTGCTGAGCTCTCTTTGGGCTTTTTAAAACATGACATTGCTAATATTGGTTTATGAAGCATCATTCAGTTCAAGGCTGTATCTGGAGATCCCTAAAATGTGAAGGCAGAGCGAGAAGTTCATCCTTGCTTCATTTTCCTTCCCTGCTGGTCAGGGATAAGGATTTGTGTGATACCTCTGGGAAAGGATGAGCAGGGAGCTTCCCTGCCAGCTGAGCAAAGCTCACAGCCCTCACACTCACCTGGGGCTTGAGGGGGAGGGAATGTGGGATCACAGAATGGTGGAATGGACTGAGTTGGGAGGGACCTCACACCACATCCAGTCCCACCCCTGCCATGGGCAGGGACACCTTCCTTAAACCAGGGTGCTCCAAACCCCATCCAGCCTGGCCTTGAGCACTTCCAGGGATCCAGGGGCAGCCACAGCTTCCCTGGGCACCCTTGTTCAAGGATGTTCAAGGGAAATGAGAGTGGCTCTGATTCCAGGAGTGACCTAGGGCTGGCGTTTTCCAGGTGGTCTGGTGACAAGAGTCACCTTCTGTAGTTATTCATGTATTAAATTGGCATCTTTGTGCCTTGCTCAAGGCTGTAAATTGTCACCTCCGTGGATTTTAAACTAAACAGAGCCAAATAAGCCATCCTAAAGGATCATTTGGATTTGAGGAGGAAAAGGGCAACGTGGGAACAAGATGTATTGGGTGATCTTCCTCTTTGCACTGCAGCAGTTTGTTCCAGAGGGTCCAGACTGGTTTAATTCCTTCCCTAACAGGAGGGCAAGTGCCCAAATGCTGATTCGGTCATCTGGAATGTGGGTAATCCCACTTTCACTGGAGCCCTTGTGGCTTTGCAGTGGCCCCCTGAGGAGCACTGGGGTGGCAGCAGAGCTGTGTCATGCCATGGGGAGCTGAGACAGCTGTCCCTGGCTCTGAGCTTTGCATTCTGCTGCTCTCAGACAGACAAAATAGGAAACTGCTGGCTCTGTTCAGCTGCAACTGGCCCTGTCAGTGCTGTGAGGGGCTCTCAGCTTCTCCCAGAGCCTGTCTGGAGGATGCACTTTCTAAATCATTGACAAATGTTTGTGTTTTCTTTCACCACAACATAATAAAATGCTTGTCCTGCCACTGCTCACTTTCTTGCCTGTTTTGGCTGGGCTTTGCAGGCAGGCTTCAGCAGTCTGTCTGGGGAAAAATGAATTAATCAGCTTAGCTGGCTGTTTTGGTTTCTCAGCCACGTCTGTATCCTAATGCCAGAGTCTGGATGCAGGGACACAGTCAGGGAAATCAGTGCAGGGAGTGTAATTATAAATATCAAATAGTGGGCAGAGCTGCACTAATCCCTTGGTAATTGAGGTGATTATGGATTGCTAGACAGCCTGAATTTTCAGGGTGCTGCCACTCCTCAGTGTAGGCAGAAGCATGGGGGGCACTTCCCAGCAGTGAGGCTTTAATGGCTGGATGTGGGATCTTAAGGAATTTTGTGGGGTAAAAATCAGGTGCAGGGCTTGGCTCGCTGAGGTGGCTTCAGGTGGAACTGGCTCAGGTGGGAAGGGTTTCAGTGCAGGTATCTAAATGTGAAATCTGGTTCTACAGCACGTGGGTTTTCATGATGAATTGCCATGCTAATGATGAGCTTTCATTCTAATTGCAATCAGAGTTCAGCTCTGGGTTGCACGTGCCTCGGCGGGAGCACAGTGTGAGCCACGAGCGCCCAGAACAGACTCCCGGGGTTGTTTTTTCACCAATCCTTGGCTGCTGAGAGCTTTGTTCTCTCTTTGCCTCGTTCTCCCCTCAGCTGGACCGTGGCTGTGCTCTCCACACGGCAGCCAGGGGTGGCCTGAGCTCCGTGTCCAGCCAGGATGTCCCGGCACAAAGGCCCCGAGCGGTTTTCCACACCAGCGAGAGCGACCCGGTGAGTGACTGCCACCCCTGTCCCTGTCCTGGGTGTCCTGGGTGCCAGCAGGGGCCGTGCTGGGAGCCAGCAGGGCTGCCTGGGACTGCTGTGCCAGGGAAGGGGGTACACAGACCTAAAGCAGGGATCCAGCCCCAAGGGAAAGGGCCGTGGCTCTACAGGGTGGCTGCTCAGGGTGGGGCTGCCCTGCCTGAGAGCTCCTGGGAACAAGTATTGATAGTGATATTCTTACACGGATGAGAGTGTAGTGCAGAAGCTGGGACGTGGCTTAGCTTGTCATCAGACACCGTTAATTTCAACTCCAGGGTTATTCTTCCCTGGAAAAGCCTCCCTGAGCTGGCTGTGAAGGAGATAAAAACCACACCCCAGATGACCTCAGCGCAGCTCTGCAGCATCACAATTCCTCTGTCTCAGGCACAAAATGAAGGAGAATAGCTGAATGGAACGAGCCTTTGAGGTGCTTTTCTGCTGCCTGTGTAATTGGAGTCTCTGGGTGCCGATTCCTCCGGGGTCTCTATGGAAACGGCAGCGGGAGATGATCTGCTGCACGTGACCCGGTGTCTCCATGGATTGCACGGCACAGGCCAGATGGCCACGATTGTCCCCACTGGCCTGGGCCTGCCTTCTCGTTGCCAGGCAACTGGCTCTGGCATTCTGGCTTGTGCCTGAGCCTTGGCACAGCATTTTTGGGCAGCTCAGCCCTGCCCGGGCTCGCTGGGTCACTCCAGCAGCAAAGCCTGGTGCTCCCCAGCTCCTGCGCCAGACAGTCCCCTTGAAATGGCACTGAGAAAGCCACTAAACGTGAAATTTTCCATCAGAGTTCGTGTGCCCTTCCATCAGCAAAGCTCCAAGTGCCTAAATGGGAGGATGAAGGCGCTGACCCACGTTCTGTGGGAGGGTGAAGGAATTTGCCCAAAGTCGTGCAGCAGGGCAGGGATGAAGCTGAGAATGAAAATGGGCTCTGGAGTCCTGCTCTTCTGTTTGAGTCATGGAGAACCACAGGAGCTGCTGGTCTGTGTGCGGCACGTGCAGGAGAACCCCAGGGAATCCACAGTTTGAAATAAGGTTGGGCAAAACCTGAAGTGTCCCTTCAGAGTTTTCCTCAGGTGACACCTCCTTTCAGCAGGGCACCTCTTCAGCAGCCAGGATTTCACATTTTCCCCCTGCTGCAAACATTTCCTGACCAGTGAACCCAAATTTGGCAGCTCCAGCAGCTCTGCCCTTTGCTGCAGTTACCAAACTGTTTCTCCCTAGAGATCATTCCTTGAATCAGGAGTTCCTCAAATCCTGCAGCTGTGCCAAGGTAAACCACAGAGTCCAGGACACCCTGGGAGAAGTAGAACAGGGAGTAGTTGCTGAGTGGAAGGGGCAGAAGGTGAGAGCAGAGGTGTATTTTGTGCTGAAAAGCAGCAAATCTGATCTGAAGAAGGGAAGGGAGGCGTCACAAGAATCCTGGGGCCAGAAAATTCATGGATATGCAACAGAGCTACCAGCAGTGGTCCATGAAGGCTCCATCATGAACTGGGAAAAGCCAAATATTCCTGGCCAAACAGAAGTCACACCTGCACATAAAAATGCTCAGACATAAAATAAACAAGGAAATGGTTATATTTGTTGTGGTGCATGCCAGTTTTTATATATAACAAGAATAAAGAGGAGGATGTTTTTACTTCAAATCCATGGAAAAATGCAGAAAGCAGAGGAGGACAAGATCTAAGCTTCAAAGATTAACACAAAACTGCTAAAAGTCACACAGGGAGGGCTGCAGAGTAGTGTTTATTTACTGTCCTAATTAGACAAGACACAGAAATGGATGACTTGAACAACAGGAAATAAGTAAGTGCTTTGCAGGTCTGGCATAGCAGGAAAAGAGAATAATGAAGGGAAAAAGCAGGCATTAAATTCTCAGATCCCAGTGACAGCAGCTTCTTGCTTTCATCATGGTGAGAGCTGCAGGTAAACACTAGAAATAAATGCAGCAGGATTCAAGTCCAGTGGAGGAACAGCCCTGATCACTGAGGTTACCACAAGGGACTGGAAATTATTGCCCCAGAAAAGAGATTGTGGGTTTTCAAGCCTCCAGCCCTAGTAACCAAATAGCACCATGGAATTACTCCTGGGAGGCAGCAGCTTAAGGCAGAAAACAGCATTTTGTCACAAGAGAAAGTGAATGTGACAGCAGCAGGTAACTCAAAAGGGTGTCACACCTCTGTTAGGGTCTGGGGGGACTGGTGAAAGGTGAGGGAAATTCATGGAGCACGGGGCCACTGGTGCCCCCAAAACACCACAGTTCATACATGAGCTCAGGGAATCTCTTAATTGTTTAGTGCCAGGTGGGATCTCCTTTCTTTAGCCTCCTGCAGAGCACCTGCCAGCAGTGTCCTGACCCCACAATTCCTGCTTTATCTTGCTCTGCCTCCCAGTAGGAGAGTATTGCCTCCCTGTCCCACCCTCCCAGGCCCCCTGTGTCCAGGACAGAGGCATCACCAGTGTGACAATTCCCACTTTCCCTTCCAGGCCAAGCACACGGAGCAGCACGAGGGTCGCCTGTACAACATCCCCCTGGAGGAGGTGAAGGCTGTGTTCCCCCATGGGCTGCCCCATCGCTTCCAGCAGCAGGTATTCCAGCTGGGAGGGAGTGCACTCAGCTTGCCCAGAGCAGCTGTGGCTGCCCCTGGATCCCTGGAAGTGTCCAAGTGTCCAGGCTGGACGGGCTTTGGAACGACCTGGGATAGTGGAAGGGGGTGGGATGTGATCTTTAAAGTTCCATCCAACCCAAACCATTCCACGACTCTGTGTGGGAAGAACCAGATCCATTGGTGGCTGTGATGTTTTCCTGTTGGAATAAGAGAGAGCAGGAGTGCAGTTATTCCTGGCCCTTACTGCTGTTTTCAACATCTAAAAGTGATGAGTCAACCACCCAGAGCAGCAGCAGCAGAGTTTGAAGGTTCCACGTCAGGCAACCTTCATTGCAGTGTTTTTCATCTCTAACATCCAAGCACATAACGAATTACAGAAATATTTTCCATGGCTATATTTCTGTGTGAAACAGGCTGTCTCATGAAATAAGTTTATATCCACAACAAAAAAATCTCCTGATTTGTGTGGTGAGGCAGATGGAGCTGTGGCAGGCTCTGCCTGCCTGAGTCAGGAGCAGATTCCTTACCTGTGCATCTCCAGGTCACTGGGTTGGATTCATCCCAGTCAGTGGGAACAGGGTGGAACAGCCCACCCAGAAAACCCTTTCCAGGCCCAGCAAGGACAGGAGGGTCCTTTCACTGAGGGGACGCGGCGCTTGGCCACCCCTGATGGACCTGTTGAAATGAATCCAGAGAGCTGGGGGTGTTGGGAGCCTCCAGGCAGGGATGGGGCAGGGATGGAGGCAGCTGTGCTGGTGGCAGCTCTGTCACCTCTGCTCCTGTGGCAGGTCCAGACCTTCAACGAGGCGCGGGTGATGGTGCGGAGGCCGGCGCTGGAGCTCCTGGCCTGCCTGAAGGGCTCCAACCTGGCCCACCCTGCTGTCAGATACGTCATCTGTATCCTTTCCTTGAGGGTGGAAGGAAGGGAAACACGAGCAGTTTGTGCAGGTGAGAGGGTTGTTGTGAGCCTGAGCTGGCTGAGTCTCCAGGAGCTGGTTGTGCCACGTGGTCTGTGCTCAGTGCAGGGACTCTGGGCACTTCAGGAAGATTTTGGATACCTTTATTCTAACTGATGGCACAGACCTACCAAGAGGGTCAGCACACAGGGCGTGGGGCTGCCCAGTGGGGTGGGGGACAGGGAGAAAGAGCTCTCTGGGTTTGCTGGATGAAATGCCATCCTTGCCTTGACAAGCTCTGAACTCCCTTTATGCCCTTTCTGAAGGAATCACAGTCAAGGACAAACTGAAGTAGATTTTCAGAGACTTTCCTTGACATTCCTTGTTGGAGATGGTGAGAGAGGAACAGGGAAGACCATGACCCTGTGCCACGTGGTTCACTACTGCTCGAGGCAGGGCTGGCTGGTGCTGCACATCCCGGATGGTGAGAAAACCAGGACTCTGTTACCATACCAAACACCAAAAGAAGCTACTTCAGGAGCTGTAGGATAGCCCACCACAATCTATCCTTGTTTTTCCATAGTGGAGAAGGCTCATATAACAAAAAAATCCCATATAAAGCAGAGCATAGTTAGTTATTTTCACCTGCTCACATGTTTGGGTCAGTCTGGTTTTCTCCATTGGGAAGAGATTGTTTGGGGTCTGTGTGCCCTCCTCTGATCCCAGGGGAGACTTCTCCAGTCAGGATGGAGCTGCATCCACTCGGGGGCCCCAGCACAGGAAGGACATGGACCTGTTGAAATGAATCCAGAGGAGGCACCAAGATGTTCAGAGGGATCAGGGGGGCAGCTCTGCTGTGAGGAAAGGCTGGGAGAACTGGGATTGTTCAGCCTGGAGAAGAAAAGGCTCTGGGTTTACCTAATTGTGGCCTTCCAGGACCTAATGGGGCTGCAATAAAAATGGAGAGAGGCTATTTACAAGGGAGTGGAGGGACAGGACAAAGGGGGAATGGCCTCCCACTGCCAGAGGACAGGGTTAGATGGGACAGAGGGAAGAAATTCCTCCCTGTGAGCGGGGGGAGGCCCTGGCACAGGGTACCCAGAGAAGCTGTGGTTGCTCCATCCCTGGCAGTGTCCAAGGCCAGGTTGGACAGGGCTTGGAGCAGCCTGGGCCAGTGGAAGGTGTCCCTGCCAGGGCAGGGGATGGGACTGGTTGAGCTTTAAGGTCCCTCCCAACCCAAACCATTCCATGATTCTGTGACTTTCCTTACCAGAGTTGCAGAATAAGGACAAGCAACACAAACACACCTCCACCACCCCCACCTCATACCATTGTTGTGACTTAAAAAAACCCAAACAACTGTTTTATTTGCTCACAGCTCATCTCTGGGTGAAGAACTGCAAGGAGCTTTTGCACTCTTCCTACAAGAAAGACCGGCTGGATCAGCCTCTGCAGGCCTCTGTCTGGCTCAAGAACTTCAAAAGCTCCAATGAACGTTTCCTGAAAGAGGTTTGTGACTGCAAGTCCCACCCACTGCCCTGTGCTGTACTTCAGGTGCTGTAGGAAAAGCACTTCAGGTCCCCTCTGTGGGGATGGCTGGTGGTGGTGGGTACTTTTCCCAGATTCTCCAATCCAGCCTTGCTTTGCCTTCCTTCATCCCCAATCTAATCATAGTTTTCTCCCCACAGATCAAAACACAAAAAAAATACATATGGGGCAAACAAGAAAGCACAGAGGAGGGCAGACCTTTGGGGGAAGTGGTGGAGCAGGTAAGGGACTGCTGCAGGTGTGGTTTCACCTTGTACCAGAGGATCCTGTCACTGTAGTTGTGGAACAGATTTCTCCTAAAGATCTCAGAGATGTGAGTCCTGGGAAATAGAAGGTGCCTCCCTATCAACAAAAGATGTTGTGGAGGATTTGTAAAGAAAATTGTACAGAGAATTTGGATAGAAGACAAAGTTAGAATCTGAAATCCCCATGTTTGGATGCTCAAACTGCTCCTTGAGGTTCCTGACTGTCCGTTTGCCTTCCCCTGAGGAAGGGCAGCCCGAGAGTCACCAGCATCACCCCTCAGCAGGAAAAGCAGGCTGAGCTCTGTGCCTTGTGCTCCCTGCAGGGTCTGGCTCGTGTCAGGAGCGCCAGTGATGCCCTGGGGGTGGTGCTGAGGGAGCTCAAGCAGCAGAGTCACCGCGGCTCCTTCCGGCTCCTGGTGGCCGTGGACGGCGTCAACGCGCTCTGGGGACGGACCACGCTGAGGAAGGAGGACAAGAGCCCCGTGAGGATGATGCTTCTTGGGGCTACCTAAAAACAGGCCAGACAAAATTAAGGGCATAAAAAGCAGCTGTATTTATTGAAGGGCCTTCGGGTACATTTTGGGCAGACAAAGCTCCCCCCAGGGGCTTCACCCAAAATTAACGATGGGTTGTGACGCTTTTATAAGTTTGGTCCATTTGCATGTTGAGGGTTCATCTTCCAATGACAGCTTCAGGTAATTAAGTCATTTACCCCAAGTTTGCTCCCCCTAGCTCATTTTTGTTTACATTTCCTGGGTCTGAGGTAAAATTTCCTCATGGAAATTCTGTGAGGTGTCCTTGACTCCCAGGCCTGGAGAAGAATTGTTGTGTCTGACCAAAATGGGGAAGCCGGAGCTAACACTGGCTATTGGAGTTGAGAGTTATACACTAAAGAATTGCAGGATTGCAAACATATGAAAAATACAAAAGCTAAAATCCTAAGGCATCATTGTATCCCTCATCATCCCCCCAGAGCTCTGCCCTGGGGACAGCCCTGATTCCTGCTGCAAGGGGGAGCAGGGAGAGTGTTTGGTTCCTTTTTAATTCTATGGCAATCCCTGAAAATGTTCATTTGGCTTTGGAGGGGCCTGAAAGCTTCATATTGTGCTTTAGACAATTCTTACTGAATTTTTACTGTCTCTCCCTGAGACAGAAGTGCAGGTGGGTGTTGTTGGAGAGGCAGGGCCCGGGTGTTGCTCAGTGCAGCATGACTCAGGCTCGGTGCTGCAGGGCTAAGGGAAAGCAAAGAAAAAAATGTGCCTGAAGGATACAAATGATCCTGCCAGCCTCATTGGAAGGAGGGGAGGGGAGCTGGTGTCTCAGATAGAAGCTGCTGGCAATAAGCAAGTGATGCAGACAATCTCCCCCAGGTTTCTCCAGAGGAGCTGACGCTCGTGCACAACCTGCGCAAGATGGTGAGGAATGACTGGGTGAGTTCCAGGCTCTGCCTTTGGCTCTGTCACTCCCAGCAGTTAAAGCTGCCACCAGCCCAAAGCCACGAGTCCAGCACTGCTGAAGGAGAGCACAGGCACAGCATCAGTGTTTGTGACACCACCCGAGGGGAATGAGAACAGGTCGAATCTGTGGCAGCATTTCCTGATTCTCCTGCCAAGCTCCAGTGCAGGATCCTGAGCTGGAGGTGTTTGATAGCCCTTGGGACAGTTTGGGTTATGATTTTTTTGAACTAATGAGAACTTCTGGTTTCTGAACATTTTGCTGTAGGAGGTCGACTCCTCCTGCTGCTTTTTCAATCCCCTGGATGCTCAGAGTTAGAAGGAGTAGGCTTCAGACTTAAAGGTGTATAGGAAAGTCCTTTTTATAGTATTTCACTTGGATAGAAAACCATTTAGAGGTAAGAAAAGTTGTAATGCCAGTCCTGGGAACATGAGCTGTGTATTTCCCCTGTGCTCACATGGATTAGTGTGGTCAGGAGCATTATAAAAAGTTAAATCTTGTAGAATTTTTGAATCCCAGAATGGGATCTTAAAGCCCACTCAGTCTCACCCCCTGTCATGTGCAGGGACACTTTCCACTGTCCCAGGCTGCTCCCAGCCCTGTCCAGCCTGGCCTTGGACACTTCCAGGGATCCAGGGGCAGCCAGAGCTGCTCTGGGCACCCTGTGCCAGGGCCTCAATACCCTCACAGCCAGGAATTCCTTTCCCAAATCCCATCTCTCCCTGCCCTGTCACTGTGACACCATCCCCCCTTGTCCTGTCCCTCCATCCCTTGTCCCCAGTCCCTCCCCAGCTCCCCTGGAGCCCCTTTAGGCCCTGCCAGGGGCTCTGAGCTCTCCCTGGAGCCTCCTCCTCTCCAGGGGACCACCCCCAGCTCTCCCAGCCTGGCTCCAGAGCAGAGGGGCTCCATTGTGGAACCTCTGTGGCCTCCTCTGGACTTGCTCCAGCAGCTCCATCCTCCAAAAAAGAAGATTCCTCAGGGGTTGATCCTAAACCAGCACTGGGTTTGCAGCTAACAGGATTTTCATTTCTGATCTGCCTTCCAGAGTGGAGGTGCCATCGTGACCACCCTCAGCCAGACTGGCTCACTCTTCAAACCCAGCTCAGCCTACACTCCCCAGGAGTTGCTGGGAAAGGTGAGTCACGGCCTCTTTGGGGGTTTTTTCCCTCTTCACATTGGGAAACAAACAAAAATCTTGGTTGGTGACCTGGTTCTGTTCAAGGGGACACTTCAGGGTCTCTGTGGATCACAGACACCTTTGGGTCAGCAGTGTCCTGGGCTGTTCAGGCACAAAGGAAAGGCAGGGAATTGTCCCTGCTTTGGGCTGGGGCAGCCTCACCTCCAGTCCTGGGGGCTCTTTGGGCATCACAGTCTGAGAAAGGTCTGATGCTGCTGGAGGGTGTCCAAAGGAGGGACACGAGGATGGTGAAGGGTCTGGAGGATGAGGAGCATCTGGGGGCATTTGGTCTGTCCAGCTGGAAAAGAGACTGGAAGGAGACCTCAGGGATCTGCAGCTCCTCAGGAGGGGCAGCTCTGGCTTCTGCTCCCCGTGACCAGGACGGGACCCAAGGGAATGCCTGGAGCTGTGTCGGGAGGGTTGGGCTGGGGAGCAGGAAAAGGCTCTTCTCCCAGAGGCTGCTGGGGCACTGAGCAGGGAATGGTCACAGCCCCAGGAAAAGGCTCTTCTCCCAGAGGCTGCTGGGGCACTGAGCAGGGAATGGTCACAGCCCCGGGGCTGCCAGAGCTTGAGGAGCGCTTGGACAGCGCTCCCAGGCACAGGATGGGTGTCTCCAGGGCCAGGAGCTGGACTGGATGATCCTTGTGGGTGCCTTCCAACTCTGGATATTCCATGACTCCATGACTGAGCTCTGATTGAGCTCCCAAGGGTTCTGGGCCGCGTCCCCACCCAGCCCCCGGCACTGATCCCGACTGACCTCCCTTCCCAGGAGGGGTTCGACGCCTTGGACCCCTTTGTGCCCATCCCGGTCCCCAACTACAGCCCGAAGGAGTTCGAGAGCTGCTACGGCTACTACCTGGAGCGCAAGTGGCTGCAGCACGAGAAAGGTCAGTGCCCGGGGAGGGGGCAAAAACCGGGGCTGTGCCCGCCCTGCTGTGTGCGAGCCCGCTCCCTCCGCTCCCGTTCCCTCCCTCCATCGCGCCCTCAGCCCCTCAATCTCTGTCTCTGTCTCTCCCTCGCAGCTCACACGGAGGACGGGAAGGCGGAGCTGCAGTTCCTGAGCGGCTCCAACCCGCGGCAGCTGGACCGGCTGGCGGGGCCCCTATAGCGCAATAAAGGCTCCGCTCCCCGGTGTCCGTGTCCGTGTCCGTGTCCATCTCTGTGTCCCGTGCCCGCGCCTGGCGCGCGTGCCCGGCCCCGCTCGCGTCCCCGCCCGTCCGG
>VYXD01000760.1:235756-251708 GCA_013397195.1 Hylia prasina
GGGACGGGACGGGACGGGGCCGCCGCAGCTGCCGCCGCTTTGTGTCGCAGGGAAGGGCCCCTGGCCGATTACCGGGACCGCGCCCCGGCCGGGGGCTGCGCGCCGCGGGACACCGGGAGCCGCAGGGTGAGCGCGGCCGCGGGTCCCGCACCGCTCCCGGCCCGGGACAGCAGCGGGGACGAGGCGAAGCGCCCGGTAACCGGGATTGTTCCCGTAGGGAGACGCTGCCGGGGACGGGAAGGGGAATCCCGGTGCTGCGAGGCCAGGTTTGTGCGCGGGCCGCTGCGGGTTCATTCGCTGGGATCAGAGTTCCAGAAAGGCAGAATTCCCTGGCCCCTACTGCAACGTGTTAATGAACAAGAAGGGAAATTACGGGATAAGACTGCTCGGCTTATGGAGAGCTGGGTCAGAGCAGCAAATGGGCTAAAAACGTGGCCAAGTTAAAAACCTGGTTTCTGCATTCACAGGGATGCTGAGAGCTGACAGGACCTTTGCTGTTCCCCGTCTCCCTGCAGGTGCAGCTCCTGCAGGGGCCCAGGCCTCTCCCTCCCTGCGGCTCTGGTCCGATTACCTCAACGTGCACCTGCACCCCAAGAGCGTCTACGTGATCCGGCAGTACCTGCACGATGGGTATGGCCAGGGGCTTGGTCCAGAACCCAGAACAGGAGCTGAGTTTTGCCTTCAAGGATGAATAACAGGGATAAAATAACCCCTCTCTGACCCTTTTTCCTTAGGGATTGTGGTTGTCTCGAAGCCTTTGGGCAAGGTGAAAATCTCCTGCAGGACCCTGCCTGCGTTGAGGAGGTGGAAGATCGGCTGCACTTCTTTGTTGAGGAGTGTGATTACCTTCAGGTTCACACCTTAGCCAAGCTCCTTTTGCTTTCAAGAAACTTTCTGCTCAAGATGAAGCAGAATCTGAGATGCTGCCATTGTCTCCCACAGGGCTTTCAGGTCCTCTGTGACCTTCACAATGGATTCTCTGGAGTTGGTGCCAAGGTGACAGAGCTGCTCCACGATGAGTATGCACGGAAAGGGATCCTGACCTGGGGCCTGACTCCAGTCCTGAGTCCTGGGGGAGTGAGTAAAGAGCGGGGAGAACCAAGAACAGGGGCCCAGCCTGGGTTTGACAGGTTCTTGTCCGCTCCTTAAGATTCCAACTGTTGGATTCTTTTCTCCCAGGACCCTCAGAACAGTTTTTACAGGCTGATGAACACGGCCCTGGGCATTGCCCACCTCTCTCGTCACAGCTCTCTCTTCTGCCCCCTGTCACTCAGTGGGAGTTTGGGAATCAAGCCAGAACCTCCTGTGACATTTCCATACATAAAATACGAGGCAAGTCCTGCATTGGGATCACCCCCCGTGGTTGGCTTTGAGTTTGTGCAGCTTTACCCCTCTCAAAGTGTTTTCTGCGGTGCTTTGGTGGTTTTTCATGGTGCTGTTCTGCTCAGCAGAGACCTTTCCCTGCTTTTTCACTGGGACTTAGCTGCCAACTATTAATTTTTGTCGTTTTCTTGCTACTTTTGAAAATATTAACACATTTCCTTGGCCACTGTGCTTTCTGGTGGGGTGCTGCCTGCAGTGTTGGCACTGAAGACTTTACTACATTGTGCTCCATGTTCAGAGTAACTCCAGAAAGATAAGGAAACTGGCACCAAAGCATTTGTTAGCAAACAGCTGGGCTGGAACTACTGTTACACACTGGCAGCTTATCCCAACCCTGACATAACTGTTCAACACCTCTCTTAAAGGCACAATTTACAGTCTGCTTAAGTTAAAATACACAAAACTGGGTTAAGGAAGGGGTGACTGTGACCTGTCCTGTAATTCCTGCATCTCTCTGCTCCCCAGGCATCCCTGAACTACCACAGCAGCGCGATTTTGGCAGCAGCACTCGACACCCTCACAGCTCCCTACCGGCTCTGGTCCTCCCAGGGCTCCATGATGCACTTTGCTGACTCCCTCACCTTCTCTGGGAGGAAGGTGAGGGCACCTTGCAGCTGTGCTGCAGCTGTTCTGCACACCCCCACTGCCAGGAGCGTGTCCCACCCTCTGCTCTGTCCCAACTGCAGGTCGTGGCTGCCTGGGCAGCTCTTCCCTTCCCTGCCTTATCTGGCTCCTCACTCCCCGATATCTTAAGTGCCCAGCAGCAGGATGTGCCCTGGAAGCTTCTGTCCTCATGGAGGGAGCAAAAGGTCAGCTGCTGTTTTGCTCAGTCTGTTGTGCTGCGAGGAATTTGCCAAGGGAAAGCCACCAGGTAAATCAGCATTTGAACTGCACTTCTGCAGGGATTCCTCACTGGAGGCATCCACACTCCAGTCAGAGAGCCAGCTGAAGGGAGGAGCAGTCTAGTGATCCATTGCTACTAATTTTAGAGCAAAAAAAGCTAAAAAGCAGCTGAGGCAGTGATGGTTTCAGGCTGGAAAAAACCTGAATTTCCTTTGCAGCAGCTGCCAGGGCCAGCCCCGGTCCCCCCTGCACAGCTGTGAGAGCCCTGAGCAGGTGCTCCAGCAATTCTTCCACACCCAATTCCCAGGAGCCTTCAGGTGGGTGCAGGCAGGGGGTGCTGGTTTAGAACAGGGGAACAGTCCAGGGAGCTCTGGGTAACTTTATTCATCTCCTCACAGCACATCCCACGTGCTCCAGCAGCCCTGTGACACCCGGCCTCCCTTCCCCCAGTTCTTCTCTCCTCTCCTGACCAGACGAGGCTTCCTCCAGGACAAAGCTCAGGGCTATTCCTCAGGAGGTAACAAACGCCCCTTAAACTCAGCAACGGAGAGATCAGGGCCTAACAGAGGTTAAAATTACTAATAACAGAGGTTAAAATTACTAATAACAAACCAACCCAGCGTGGAGTGTTGGGAGGGCACGAGTTGTGAGTGTGGAGCAGCCGAGCTCAAGTAAGGCAACTGCCTGTGAGGTGGCACAGGGCAGAGACTGAGGGCTGGGAGGGTGTTTAAGCCCTGCTGTGTGTGTGACCCTGCAGGAGTTGAGAGCATTCCCGTGCTGGCAGCCCTGCAGAGCTCCCCGGGCCTGCGCTGGCTGCTCTCGGGGCTGTGCCGGGAGCTGCGCGCGCCCAGCCTGCGCCGCCGCAGCTGCTTCTTCACGGCTGGGGTGGAGCAGGACGACTTCCAGGAGGCCCTGGAGGAGCTGAAGACTCTGTCCCAGTGCTATGAGACGGGGTTCGGAGCATCTGAGGATGAAGGAGACTCGGACTAACTCACTTTTATTGCTGGGGGAAGTGAGAGTGGCTTTAAGATCGCTCCCAGAATAAAGGGAATGGTTTTGGAGATGGCCCAGCTGCTGCTTTCTTCCCATTTCACCCAAAATCTTCTTCTGAGCTAAGTTCTCCAGCTACTCACAGCTGTGCTGCAAAGGAGGAAAGCTGCTTTTTGAGAGGCTAGTTTCAGATATTTTGGTTGGGGTTTTTTTGACTGTGCAAAGTGGATTTGCTCTGCCCGTTCAAATAAACCCACACAATAAGTAGAATTCAGACTGTAACTATCTCACATACAAGCTCCAGAGAAGGGGCTTGACCTGGGGGGGAATTACATCACCACTTCTCCTCCCAGTTGGTGCTTTTTATCAATTATGCTAATTTCCTAAAATCCATAAAATGTACTCACCCCTGGCAGGGGGGCCTTTGTGGACATCTTTCCACAATGGCTCCTGAAGGCCTTCAAATAAAGATCCCCTTTTATATTACCTTCTCACTAAAGTTCTCTCGAGTTTCATTTCCAGGCTGGGAAAAAGGCAACAGTTTGTTCCACATGAAAACTGACATTTTAGAGTACAATATTTACAGGTTCTGGCCAGAGGCTGCTGGGCCCAACCTTCACTCCGAGGCCAGGTCAGTGTCCACAAGTTCTGTTATTTCACTGCTGAAGCTCCCCAGGGAGGTTCTAGAGAATGTTCTCATCTTACTTCCTGCCTTTGGTTTGGTACAGGCTGGAAGTGCAGCAGGAAACTGAACAACAACAAAAAAGGAAGGTGCTGTCTCTAGTACCTGTGCAAACATTTCTCCACAGCACCTGTCTAGCAGCAAACTGGCAAAAAAGCCCTCTTCTGGTGCAGTCAGTAGTTTATCACCTCAGTCATCAGGTTCCTCCTCAGAAAGCAGAAGATCTTTGTCTGACAGCTGGTCTGTGTTACTGGTGCTGGTGGCATCCTCCTCATCTTCAGAGCTCCCATCACAGGACGTGTGGAACAGCCTCATCAGTTCCCTGAACCTGTGGGACACCTGGAGAACAAGGGAAACCCAGGGTGACAAGTGACCTAAGAGGTGTCACAGAACTGGAATTTCCTATTATGAAGTTCAGGGTGTTTTGTAACAAAAAAAAAATCAATACCACAAAGGTGTTTTATACAAGATTCAGTCATAAAGGAAGAGAAATGGAAGAGCACCAGGTGGTTGTTTTCTCTGGAAGAACAGTTACATTCTCCAGGTAAAATCTGGCAGTTTGGGAAGATTCAGAGACAAAATCACATCCTTTGTATAACAACTCGAGTACCAAATGTGCAGCTCAAATATCAGTAGTAACCCTGTCAGAAGGACCAGGGCACATGAGATTGTTGGCACCACTAAGCCAGGGCAGAGTTTGGTTTGGTTTTGATTTTTTTTTTACTTGCAACTGAGATGACTTTTCATCAAACTGAAGTGTGGGAGACTGCTGTGACACCACCCCTCACCTCACTCGCTGTCTTGTTGCCCAGTTTCTGGGAGATGGCGTGGAAGGTGTCCAGGTGGGCTCCCTTCTCCTGGCAGGTGGTGAGGATGACTCTGTCAGCCTCCCTGCAAAACAAACCCCTGTGAAAGCAGCCTGAAACCAGTGACAGACCCTCAGCCCTGTTCCTGGGTCAGTAATCCCTGAGCAAAGCTCTTTCCTTTACTCCTCCTGCCACACCCAATCCCAGGACCCATCTCTGAACAGAGCTCCTTCAGCCTGGTTTTAAGCTTTTTGAAGGAGAAAAAAAGATTCTTTCCCAGCCTGAAGTGCTCCAGTAACAGCCCTGCAAGGAGCAGCCAGTGCTGCTCACAGGGCCAAACTGATGGACAGAGGAATGTTCAAAGGGAGAGGGCAGAAAATGGGGATACAAAATGAAAAGAAAGTAAGAGCTGGAGCCAGACAGTGAACACAGAAAGGTGCAGGAGGTCAGGCAGAAGTTACCTGGTCCAGAGCACAACCTTCTCCCCCGTGGAGCTGACTTTGCTGTTCTTGGCACACACGGTGGCCTCTGTCACTCGCTGCTGCTGCTGCTCCTCCTCCCTCTGCCCCGGGGAGGCCCTGCCCACTCTGGGCTCCACCTGCTCAGCGTGCTGATGCACCTGGCAGCAGCCGTTTGCCTTTGCCCTTGGCCTGCCCTCGGGAGCATCTCCAGTGCAGCCTCTGTCCTCTGTCTCAGCACTGCCGCGAGCAGGGAGCCCTGAGCTGCAGCTCTCACCCGCTGTGATCCAGCCCTGCTTTGCTTCAGCTCTTCCTTCCAGGGCCAAAGGGGGTCCCTCCAGTTCTTTGCCACCTCCTTCTGAAGCAGGAGCAGAGCCCCTGGGCTGCTCTGCTGAAGCAGAGTGAAGCCCCTCAGCGTGACACGGTATTATGAGCAAGGAGGGTCGAGGTCCTGGGGACCCTTTTGCTGCAGCAGAGAGCAGCAGGTCCCTGCTCAGCCCCAGGGAAGCCTCTGCACTCCCTCCAGGCTGACTCAGTCCTGCAGGACAAGGGCAGTCTTTGGTTTCTTGAGGTAGTTTCAGAGCAGCTTTTTGTAGCTGTGCCCATCTGGGGCCAGTGGCAGCAGAGTCCCTGTCCTTGGCAGCATCCACACCTGCACTGGCACCTTCTGGGACCTGGGCATCAGCAGGGGCAGGTTTTTCACAAGATCCAGGTGTGCTGGAGGCCACCCTTCCTTCCAGGTGAGATCCTGATAAGAAACCCAAACAAGGTCAGAGAAGCTGTAAGGAAGAATTCCTGGAGGTTTCATCCCCTGACTTTTGAAGAGAATTTTATTTACAGAGCCTAATGCTGCACATGAGAATGGTTTGGGAGCAGCTTTGTGATTCCACCTGCACTTTACCCACCTGCACTTCAAAGAAGACAATCTACAGCCCATTTTCTTCACCCCTGTGGGTTGCTACAACCAATTGCTGTGTGAAGTGATGAAGATTTAAAAAGTGCATTGCCCAAAGCAAAACTCCCCAGTGAAACAGCCACTGCTGCTCTTGGCAGCCTGGTTACAAACCCAGACATGAGACCACATTTAAACTCCTGTATTTAACTGTGTGTTGTCCCCAACAGCAGCACGAGCTGAGCCCTGGCTCCAGGGAGGAGGAAGAGATCTCCCTCAGATGGTTTATCCTGCCATAATTGTATTCCTCCTTGTCTGTACCTGACTGGAGGAAAAACAAGCACCACAGAGATTGTTTAAAGGCAGATTAGAGAGATGGTGGTTCTGAGCTGCTGTGCTAAAATGGAAACTGGAAAAGAACCAGTACCATGGACTGGGGACTGGAGCAGTATCCTGGCAAGAGAAGCTTAAATGGAGCAATCATTGTGAAAAGGGCAGAATATTCTCTAGGCAGGAAAGGTTTTGTTGAAGGGAATGCCAGACAGGTTTGGAGCATCCAAAGTGGAGGAAGAAGAGAAAAAAAAAGTGAAAAGATGATGATTAGAAGTTTTCATTATACTCAATAAACATGCACGAGAAAGTCCTGAACCTCTGCTCATTTGTGTGGAGAGGATTCTACACCTGTCTGTAGAAGACAAAAGTTTCACACACCTGGAGACAGAGAGTCCACTTTCCTAGAGACAGGTTTTGTTCTGCTCTGGGCATCCTCTCCCTCATCTCTGCTCTCCAGGCTTTCTTCTCCAGGTTCCTTTGACATTCCAGGATCCTTCCCTTCTGGCTGGGGACTTGACTCTCGCTGAGCAAGGCTGGCAGGCAGCTCTTGAGAATCTTTGTTTTTATAAAATTTGTTTTCACACACCTGCAAACCAACCCACAGGCACAATCACACAGGTGTAGTCTGTCCAACACAACCACACCTCAGCCTTTGCTTCCCAGGTATTCCTGGCCCTGCCAAAGGCTTCACTTTGGCATGTTTGCTTTAGAAAGTTGTTTATTATTATTATTATTATTATGAGCAGGCATGGATCTTTTCACATAGTGGCCACGCCAGCATCTTCCACTCAAAAAACTTATTCTCAACCCCAAAGAACATTAAAAATGACATCATTTAGCAGAGCAAGGAGGGGCAGTAGAAAGTGAGGAGCAGAGAGGAGGGAGAAGGCCAGGCAGGTGCAGTCAGAGCTCCAGACAGGGAGGCACCACTGGGCACCTTTGCATTGGTTCCCTTCCTCACCCCATCATTTGGGAGACACGAGGCCCGAGGATGATGACAGCAGGGAGACCTGGCAGGACTCCACGTCCCCCTGAGCACTCCAGGCCTCTCCACTAACCTTACTACTACAATGGCTGCAGCTCCTCCTTTTGCTTTTCTTTAGCTTGAGATCGCTACTCCCTTCATGGCAGGAACATGAACATTCCTTCATCCCATCCACCCACTCGACCTCCTGGAAACAGACATACTCCAGCTGACAGACAGACAACACTCCAGCTGACAGACAGACAGACAACACTCCAGCTGACAGACAGACAACACTCCAGCCGACAGACACGCAGGGAACAGGGGACACACGGGGGGCCAGGGGGCTGCAACACCCGCAGAGAACTGAAGTGATGGTGGCAAGCAAAGCACAACAAAAATGTCCCCATCCCGTTTCTTCCACCTCTGTGAGGTTGTTGCCACGTCTCTCAATAAGGCAATTCATCCCCATGCATTTGCCCAGAGGTGAGAAATACCCCAGGAGATACCCCAGGCCCACCTTGTCGTGGTGTTGGCCTCCGAGCTCTTTCCGCTTCTTGTTTCTGGTGGCTCCATGAATCTTGGGTGGCTCATCCTCCTCTTCTACATCTGGCAGAGACACCTCTTCAAATCCATCAAACTACAGCAAAACAAACACCAGCTGCTCTCAGGTGATCAAATTTTGTTCTCCCCAGAAAACAAAACTCCTGTTCAAAAGCTTGAAGAGTTTGCTTCAGTCCACTGGCAGCTCTCCCACCCCAATGCTTCCCTCTCTCTGGAACTGCACCCTCTAATTGAGTTCTACCAGTTCAAACATGTTTCTTAGCTCTGCTTTTATCATTTCTACTCTTAGGGAAAAGATTGCTCCACCTCATATTCCTTCTCTTCTGTCCAGTTGATCTCCTCAAAATCTCCCATGCGGCTGGCTGAGGGCCGTAGGTGATCAAAGAAAACAGAGAACTCATCCTGCAGGTGGTCATGGCCCTTCAACAGCTGCCACATTTGGGTCTTCAGCTGGAAGATAAAAATCCAGAGAAAATAAGTCTCATTCTGCATCATCTCATTGTCTTCTGAAGGATTCTCAGAGCAAGGGGAGCACCACGGCTCGTTACAGCTCCAATATGGAAGTTGCTGCTTGCATGGGAACAACTCCCTGGATATTCTGAGATCATTCCACACTCAGTTATCAAATTAGCCTGGAAATATTCCCCCAGAAGTCCAGGCAGACTCTGTAGATGACACTAAGCCTCAAGTGCAAGGTGGTAAAGGCAAGGTGGAGGTGGGAGCAAGGAAAGGCACAGAACATCGACTGTGCAGCCTCTTGGAGAGGCAGCTCCAATTCCCCTTGAATCCAAGGCCAGGTGGGATGGAAACTGGAGAAACCTGGGCTAGTGGGAGGTATCCCTGCCCATGACAGGGGGTGGAATGGGATGGGCTTTAAGGTCCTTCCCAACCCAAATCATTCTGTGACTCCATGAATTTGAGCTGTACCCTCATAAGGGAGCACATGCTGGGGCATCTCCTGTGGTGCCCAGGACAGGGAATCAGCCTGGCTGACTGCACACAGACTGGGACACTGGTTACCTCTGCAATCTCCTGGGGCAGACAGTCTGCACAGCTCTGCAGGACTTTGATGATCTTTTGGTGGTGGGCAGGATTTTCAGCAAAGCAGATCTCCAGCTGCCTGAGGAACTTGCGGCTCTTTTCAAAGGCTTGCTGCTCCTCAAACTGGCCAAAAGAAAAAGATCCACCCCTCATGCTCAAGCACATATTCCTAAGCACCTCAAATTGACTTAAACAAGCTGTAAAATTCCTGTCCTGGTCTTTGTTTTCCGTTGTATTGATGCCCTTCACAAAACTGGGAAGAGGCAGAGGAAGAGAAACACCACTTTGTATAATCAATACTTACATGAGCTATAAAGTTTGGCTTTGCACGTAAGACAGAAAAATCCAGAAAGAATGGAACAGGTGAAACCCTCTATCCTACCAAGTGGAAGGCAGATTTGGAGACAGGGGAACCACTGTTTGCTCTATCTGCACGTTGTCTCTGCAGTCAGAGGTGATGCAAGTGGGTCAGGCTGATCCCCCACAGCCACACTGAGCAGGAGATTTACAAAGGACACCAAACCTTCCAATTCTGATTAATAAAAGCAGCTAGGCAAGCAAGTGATTTACCAGCTGTTTGCCTTTTTATGCCCTAGGAAAAACTCTCTATCCTTTCACTCCCACAACCTTTTATGTTGTTGCAAATCTGGCCTCCTCCTTCCACTCTACCTACCAGTCCACACTCCAAAGCTTGCTCTGGTAGAAGAAAGGCAGCAAAATCTGTGAGCAGCTGTGGCCAGTCGTGCAGCAGTTTCTGCAGAGTGGCATAGAGATCGACGGCCGTGCGTCTGTCTGTGCTGATCTCAAACTCGTAGATAACGCGCAGAAAATCCTCGTACTTCCCCGGGATGTGCTGCAGGGTCTCACGGACCTGGGGGAGCAGCAGGGCTTGGTAACATCCAGGAGGAAAAACAAGCTCATCACAGAGTATCTTGTGTTGGAAGGGATCTTGAAGATCAGCTCATTCCAACCCCCTCCACTATCCAAGGCTGCTCCAAGCCCTGGACACTTCCAGGGATCCAGGGGCAGCCACAGCTTCCCTGAGCAACCTCCCAGGGCCTCCCCACCCTCACAGGGAGGAACTGATCCCTATATTCTTTTAATTGAGTAATCTTTGATCTCCATTCCAAATCTACACAGTGCTTGCAATTCTGTTGAAGACTTTTCCTTGAAAATCAACCTAAAGTGCTCACGAGAGAAGGGATCCCGATGCAGACTGTGAAGTTCAGCAATTCAGAAGTGGACTGAGTGCAGCCCTGACTCCTTCACTTCCAGCACCTCCACTCAGGACAGGGGAGGGAGGAGGAAGAGCAAAAGCAGGAAAACTCTCAGCTCAAGAAAGGGACAGTTTGGGAAGCGAAGCACACGTGGGGTGTGGGAAGAAATAACTCCACCCCAGCCAGAGCAGTGCTCCCAGCCAGAACCAATGTTCTGAGAGTCACCTCTGTGTCAGAGAACCCCAAATCTCCCCTGTTCCCATGCCTGGGCTGCCTTACCCTGGTCAGGTAGGCCTGGGCAAAGGCCAGGTCCTTCTGCTCCCTCAGGGGATCCCTCTCCAGGATGTCCTCATCATAGAGCAGCAGCAGCTTGGAGGTGTCTTTGCTGGCCCGAGCCCGGCCCCGCTTGTTCCTGGTCCTGTGGGAGCTCCTGCTCTTCCCGGGGGCTTTCAGGTTCTCTCCTGTGGAGGAGCACAAGATCAGCTGCTGGCAATCACCCCATGGCTCTGCCAGAGCAATATTCCAACAGACAGACAGCTTTCAGAGTCACTGGTAAGTTCTTGTCTATGCTCCGTGGAAGTGTAGGAGAAATACACTTCCCATGAGTCAAGCTGGCCAAAATCCTAAATTTGCAGTTTGTCTCCACAGCATCTGACAGGAAAAATCTCTGGGTGACCACAGCCACGGGTCCATCCCAGCTCTTCTTGGAACTAAAAACTCCTGCACACCAAGGCAGAACAACCATGAGGGGAACAGAGACACAACACGAGCCCCAGAGCTGGCTGTTAACTCTGCAAATTTTAGCTTATTATTTATATAATAGTTAAAATCACAGATAAATACCTGGTGTTGCACAACAGGGAATGAAATAGGGTACTAAGAGGGGCTTCATCCAAGTTTTTGTGGCTTTAGGACTAGGAATCTGTTGATCTAATGGGCTGAGGTCCCCTCCTCAAAGTTCACTGCTCAAGTTCATTCACCACTTGCTGAACTTTGTTTCATTTCCTTTTCCCCAACACGATCTTGTCAGACAAAATTCAACTTAGCAAAGCTTTGACTATTTCATATTGTTCTTCTGTAGGTATGAGGTATTAGCTGACACAAACCATAAATCTCTCTGCAAATTTTTGAGGCACTGAAGACCCTTGGCTCACATACAAGAGAGCTGTGACTGGGTCCTGAAGTCCTATTTCCAGCTGGAAAGCACCACTCAGACACATCTGTGCAATTAAACCCAGACAGGATCCCCACTGTTTTGTTTTCCCTGCAGGGAGCAGCTCTATTTCCCCACTCCCTGTGGCCAAAACAAAAATCTGAAGAACTCACCTGCTGGCATCCTGTGGGCTTCCACCTGTGGGGAAGCTGCCTTGGCCATCGTGAAGGCAGATTTAGGCTCCTCTGACGTATCTCCACATGTTTCATCATCTTTCTGTAAACTCTCTATTCCTTCCCCTTCCTCCTCCTCCTCTTCCTCAGGCTCAGAGTTCTCTTCCTGGGAATTCTCTTCTTCAGAATCTCCTTCTTGGCTTAAACGTCTCTCTGTTGCAAGCCAAGTAAGTTTTTCCATTGTCTCCTTAGAAAGCAGTAACAAAAAATCACATTGTTTTATTTTATTTATATCACTCAGCAACTTCCTCACTTGCACCATGACTCCAACAGCCAATTTCATAGATCAGCACCTGCCCAACTAAAGGATTCAAACCCCTCCAGAGCTGCCTGCAATTGTACCGTGCAAAATTAAATTTCAGCATCTGCCATTCAGCAGATTAAGCCTTAAGTTAGAAGGGATTCCTTAATGATTCCTTAATGATCATCTCAGGTCTTAAAGCTGGAATTGTGACCTGGAAAGTATTTTTTACTTAAAAGTACCTCTCAGAGACCAGCCTCACTGAGGAGTCCTTGCAGCTCAGCAGAGCTTAAATTTCATATCTGCAATATATTTCTCAGGCTGGGCTTAAAAATCTGCCCAGGAAAACACAAGTGTCCAATTTCTCTGTGACCAGCACAATGCCAGGCTGTCACAGAGTTATCAGCCCACCCTCCCAGTGGGATTCCCAGTGGGACTGGCCCCGACTCCACAGGGTGTTTCAGGATACCCACAGTTGCCTTTAAGGGTTTTAAAGATTTGTCTTTACCTGCAGTTCTGGCACTGACAGAATAGACTCTTCTGAGGCTGATGACATTTCCTCATCCTCATCTTGTGTAAAATCATCAAAGTCATCTTCTTCCTCTTCTTCTTGCCCTTCCCTCTCTCCGGCAGCCTCGGGGCCGGCCGGTGTCCCCACGGACTGACCATCAACGCTGGACGAGTCCTCTGGTCTGCCTGGGGGGCTGCTGAACTCTGCCTCCCCCTCAGCTGGGTAAGGGAGGTTCTTTGGAGAGTCACTGCTGGCCGGTGGCCCAGCAGCCCCCCCTGCCTCCCCCTGCTGCTCCCCCCGGGGAGGGGAGGGCAGAGCCTGGCGCTCCTCCTCTCCCTTCTCCTCGCAGGGAACGTGCTCCTTCTTGGGGTCATCCCCACAGGAACACGCAGCCTCCATGTTCAGCTCCTGGCCAAGGCCCAGCATGAACTCCTCCTTCCCTTCAGCACATAAGAGATCCCTCTTCTGCTCCAGGTTTGCCTCTTTGGGAGCATCACTCGAATCTTTGGACTCGATTTCCACCGGTTCATCAGGATCTTCTAACTGAGGCAAGAGGTCCACGGGCAGTGGCTCTGACGTGCTCCCATCTCCCTCTCCCACTGCCCAGCTGCAGCAGTCACCCTTGTTCCCCTTGTCCTGAGTGCCCTCGTGGGGAGGGGCAGGGTTTGCCCCACGCTCCTCCTCGGGGGACGCGGCGGGACAGGGAACGAAGAGCTCCGGGGGCTCGGCCTTGGGCTCGGCTGCGGGAAAGGCACCGGGAGCAGGGACCAGGGTCAGCTGCTCCTCCCCTTCACCCACAGCAGGGGCAGGCAGACCAACAGGGTTGGGAGAGACAATCAGCGACGGGATGGAGGAGGTCACCAGAGGCTGATTTAATGGACATGGGAACGTGGATGGGTTCACCAGCAGGGTTGTGACCGGAATGGCCTGAGTGCCTCGGCCCACTGCCGTGCTGAGGGGCTGGATCATGTTGCAGCCATTGCCAATGTTAACCACCTTCACCGTGGTGGCAGGGACAGTCAGGATGACAGGGGAGGGCTGGATCAGAGCGGGAGGTTTTATCAGCGGGGCAGATTTTGTCCCTTTTTTCCTCTGGTAGCCCTTACGCGTGCAAGGTTTGCGCGTTTTCGTCCCGGCCAAGGGCGGCAGCATCAGCTTGGGCTGGAAAGTCTCTGAGGACACCAGAGCTGGTGGGACAGCACCTGGGAAGGCTTGTCTGGAGTCTGGATGGGCAGTGGGAAGCACGTTCTGGAATTCCAAGCCATCCCCACCTCCCACCACTGCTGGAACGTTCAGGGGCTGCACGAGCGGCGCCGGCTGAATGGGCCAAGGGAGCTGGACCCGGACCTTGCTGGGGGGAGCCTCTGACTGGGACAATTTCCCAGTTTTCTGGACGTGGATGGGGTTGGAGCTGGGCTGCAGAGAGAGACCGGGGCGGATCAGGACGGGCTTCACAGCTGGTGACTTCTGCCTCCTCCAGGGCCTCCTGGAGAACCGGTTGCCCAAAGGCTTCAGGGTCAGCACGAGCCCCTTGGGCATCAGCAGAGGGTATTTGTCATCACGTTCCCTGTCTGAGGTTTCCTTTTGTGTCCCCAAAATGGCAGATTCTGCACCAGGTGAAGCCGGTGTCTCCTTGACGTCTTCTGCCAGCTGCTTCAATTCCCCCTGGATGGAGGGCAAGCTTGCCTGAAGGGAACAAGAATTCACTGGCATTTATTATTTATAGGCCATCCCTGTATTCCTGCCTTCACCAACAGCAGCACAGAAGGCAACAGACAGCAACCTGCTTCTACCAGCGGGTTGTATTTCCTTTGTACTGCTGCATATTACTTAACAGTACTTTAAATTCATGAGGTGCACTGCAAAGCCTTTAGGAGACTCTGAGATCCTGAGAAAAACGAGACTGAACTGCTTTATAAAGGTTGCTTTAGTAAACACAAGATTTTGTGGGAAGGAAACTTCCCTGTGTGACAGGGGATGGTAAAGAGGACTGGATTTTATGGCATCTGAGTCCAGCTGTTCCCTTGGGCACAGTCCTCCCTGCCTGACTGACTCGCAGGCATGGTCTCCATGCTTCCAAGAAAAAGCCCACAAGGAAAATCCACAGGAAACCCGAGTAAAACCCACAAGAAATGAACCAAACAACAACTCCCCCCCCAGCCCTGGGTGCAGAGCAGCAGAAAATACCTTTAACCAGAAGGGCAGGCGATGCTCCTCCCTCTCCACGGGCGCCTTCCACTCGTGGGGCTGGATCTCCTCACAGCACTTGACCAGCACAGGCAGCTGCTTTGTCTTTCTGTAGTACTGTGGGGACAGGAGACAAGGCCAGACAAGGTGGCTGTGGTCAGCTCACCTGCCCACATACTGCTGGGATGAAGGACTGGGCTCTGGGAAAGTGTTCGTGTGAATAAAGCAATTCCTTAATAAGGTTCTACCCACAGAAACATGAAAAATCAACAGCCAAGGCTGAACAGGAGTTCACTGCCATGCTGGCTGCTCTCACAGAGGTTCAGGCAGTTGTGCAGGTGTTGTTTTATGGTTTTGGTTCTTGCTCTCTCTTCAGCAGTTCCCAGTGTCTTATGGGACAGGATTATTGCCCAGCTATCTGCAAACAGCAGTTTTCTTTAAGTTTTGCTACTCAAATGTCACTTGTATGAATTTTTGTCAGGATTATTGAGTTGTACCAGGACTATCTGGGCTCTAAAGAATCAAAACAGTAACCTAAGCACTTGCCAAGCCCAGGGGCTCAGGTAAATAAAAGGATAAATCCTCACTGCTAACAAAAAGATGACATTTTATTTTAAGGAAGTGTCAGCACAAAGAGGCTGTTGGAAGACAGGGCAGCTCTGCCCTGCTGGAACAAAGCCCAGAAGGTGCCCCTTACCCTGATGATGTTGTCAGGGGCTCGGTTCATGTTGAGGTTCTTGATCCTCACTGTCAGCTGATGGGCAGTTTTGGTGGGCAGGAGGTATTTGCTGATCAAAGGCTTTGGATACTCCGTCCCTTCAAAATGTTTCAGCCCTAAAGCCAACAAGCTGCACAGGGAAAGAGGGAAGGGAGGAGATAATAAACCTCTCAGGGAGCTGCTGGGAAGTGGCACAGTTCTCCACAAGGACCCCAGAAATTCTCCTTAACAAACAAATGCCACTTTCCACACATTTTGTACAATAATTGAAGCACCTACTTGTCCTCTGCCTTAGTGAAGATGATCTTGTCCTGGTGAGAGTTTGCTCTCAAGGAACAAATTGGCAGCAGCTCTGGGTACATAAAGACTTTCCTCGTTGCCAAAATCCAGGCCACTTGCTTTGGCAAACATGAGACATCATTTGCTGTGAAAAGAATTACCAGGTAAGGACAGGTGTGTATGTGGATGAATGTTTTTCACAACTCACTTCTTGAAAACGCTGTTTCTTTTACTCCTTTCACTACAAAAACAGACTTTCTTCCTCTTTTTAGAATTTGCAGATTTCCTAGTTTTCCCCCCTAAGTTTACATCAGCAAAAGGTAAAATTCTTTTCCCCTTCCATCTTTTCTTTTGCTCTGTAGCAAGGCAAAGGCCAAGTGGCCACTCTGAACACCCCAGAGCATTGGGGACAGCCCGGGGAGGGGACACCAGCCAAGGGGGGGACACCAGCCCAGGG
>VYXD01000762.1:0-32916 GCA_013397195.1 Hylia prasina
TGGCCCTCCCTTGTGGCTGCAGAAGGACTTGTGTCCAGGGCAGGAGGAGCTGTGTGGCTTCCGTGGATACAGGTTTTGCTAACTGACACTGCTTGCATCATATAGAGCTGCTCTTATCATGTTTTAAAAGGGCCAGAGAAAATGGGACTTTCCTGGCTGGATGAAGATGTTTCTTGCTGTAGCTTTCCAAACTGTGTCATACAAAGAAATAGGGCAAGACAATACCAGAAAAAACCTGCACGTGATTCATACCTAATTCCCTGTTCCTAAAATGATGATGCAGTGCAGGTGATGCAATTACACTGCTTCACAGCTAGTAACACTTGATAACCAAGATCTCATCCCTGATTTTGACAGAATGCCCTGTGGACATCATGGGAGCAATGGCTCAGAGGTAACATTTTAAATGTAGTCCGCAACTGGATCCTGCTTTTAAATTCACTATACATCAACCCTCCTCTCATCTAAATCCTTAACAGAGTTCCTACTGATTGCACCAGGTGCAATATATATATATAATTATATTTTATATATCTATATTTAAAATACATCTGCAGAGGTATAGGTGTATAACACACTACTGTGGAGTTTTTGTTAAAGTGTTTTCTAAGAGCACCTAAGCCCATCCTGAAGAACCAGAACCCAACGTGCCACTGAACTACTGCAATGCCATCAGGGGCCCTAAGACACCTCAACACCAAAAAGAAAATCAAGCCCCAAAACAGCAATAACAAAGCAAAAAAACCCCTCAAAAACAACCTCCTCCCCCCCAAAAATAGACAAAACCACCCCAACCTCAGACCCACCACCATGTCACTAATCTAAAATCCGAAGGTCTCCAGTGCAGAGTGACTTGTTCACCTCAGTGCAGGTTCTCCCACCCCACCTGTGGGTTCCAGGCACTCCCAGGGGTGCAGGGGGAGGACAAAGGGTCACAGAGCTCCTGCCACGGCCAGGCCTGGCTCAGCACAGAAACCCTTCCTGCTCACACAGAAAAGGTTTCCTCTAAACATTCCAGTGGAGTTGCTGCAGGGTACCAGCAGCTGTTAATAGAAGACGCGCTTTCCCCTGGGCTTTGTCAGCTCTGCACTTCAAAGCTCATTTTACACACAGGCCAACGCTGTGCTTTAAGAAGGGAATGTTAACATGAGCTCTTTAGTCAGTTGAATAAAAGTAGCAGGAACCCCCCTCTCCTTCCCTCTCCCATCAAATTAAAAAAAACCCCAACCATCTCTCGGCAGGCTCTGATGGATTTGACAGGAGCACACCCTTTGTAGGGTGAATGTAAATCCCAAGCTCTGTGCATGTGATTTTTCTCCCACTGCACAATAAAAAATGAGACCAACTGTCACAGACCAAGGAATAAGGATTAACAGCCAGCATTCCCAAGGGATATTTGATGGCCTCAACTTCTTCTATTAAACACAGGTTGGTACTGATAGAGGCTGAGAATTGCCTCAGACAGGTGATGCCCATTTCCTGCTGGGTTTTTATCTCACACCTCTCCTTCAGATCGCTCTGCAGAGGCCAATGTTTCACTCTCCTCTCCACCACCAGGAAAACAATTACTCCTGAAGTCATGAAATCAAAAGAGAATTAAAATAAAATATATATTACTGCTAGTGATTTGGACAGTTAATTACAGTTAATTAAGCTTATATTTACTGTAATTACTGAATAATTTATATCACCATGGAGGTGACAGAAACTGTATAAAGAAATGAGAATGATTTAAAATTATTTTAAGTGCCTGGAATGTCTGAGAAACATTTTGTAAGATACATTGAAAGATTCTAAATTTAATTATAACACTAAGTTACTTTAAGCTCTGTTTGGGCTAATATTTTTCCTAGCAATTAAGCAGCAGTTGATGATGCAATTACACTTTCATGTATAACTTTTGTGCAAGCAATATAATTTTTATTAAAAACTAATCAGAAGACATAATATGTGTGAAATAGTGATATTAATTTTTTTCTATCATTTTCCCCAGACACATTTTGTAGCTCCAGTGCAGGTCTCTGCATAACAAAAAGGTAGGGTGAAGTAGGCAAAAAGGGAAGGAAAAGAGTCAAGACAAGCAATTAATGCATGGTAACTCTCCTCAGAAAGGATTATCTCAGCCTCCATCAGAGGTGTCTGTGGTTACGGGGAATTTTGAATGAAGAACAATATCACCCATGAGAGTAAGAAGATTCAAAGTCAAAGAAAACACAATAAAAATTTTTAATGACATTTTGTTTGTTTTCCAAATCTCATGATTAAAAGATTATGATTCAGTGGGTTGTGGGGAAGGTTGCTTTTGTTTTGTTTTGTTTTGTTTTGTTTCCTACTTTTTTTCCTGAGCTGACAGCACTGCAACTTTGGAACAGCAACCAAAACCCCTTTGGAAAAGATTGTCTTTGGACTTGGCCAGGGCCAGGTTTCCTCCCTCAAACATCCAAGAATCTGCCCTGGCATCCCATGGGAATCAAACTGATCCAGCCACGCCAGACTGGGGCCTGGGACAGGAAAGGCAGAGGTGGCATTTGAGGCAAGATCCAAAGGATCCAAACTCTCCAATCCCCCTGAAGCTGGAATATTCTTTCCAAGAGCTGGCAGGCTGTGCCAGCTGTGCCTCCCACACTTTTGCTTTCGCTTTTCCACTTGGACCAGACTTCCAGGTGACCTGGTGGGCCAGACTGCCCAGCCTGTCCAAATGCCAGTCAGCTCTGAAAAGGCTCATGCAGATAATTACCAACAGCTAGAATGTGAAGAGTTAAGATTTATCAGCGGATCAGGAAATAGCAGATGAAAAAAACCCCAAAGACCACAGCATCACTCACCACTAATAAATGTTTCTCCCTAGAAAATGTAAATCTAATGCAAAGAAGCATTCATTATCATCCATCATGGCACTCCTGCAGCATCTCTCCCTGTTGTACCCTGGGATTGCAGGGTGCTGGAGATGCAGCAGTCTATCACTTCTTTTGAAATGAGAAAATTCTCCTTGAATCTTTATCCCACACTGGTTTCCCCTGCTCCTCCACAGCAACTGCATCTCCACTGAATATCTCCCTGCCAGGGAGGTGGGGAGTCACCACCTCCCTAACATTACTGCTGTTGACTTCCATGACCAGGAGAGACCTTCAGGACCACCTAGCCAAAGGCTGGGATCTTCAGGGGACTCTGACGGTCTCAGGTCTATTTTACTGAGAAATGCAAAGTATTATAAAATACTTAAGCAGCCATTTAACCACTGAAGCTCAGGGGGTGTCATCAGCTTCAGTGGTGGAGCCTGGAAACCAACACCGGGCTCCTCTCCAGCACTGCCTTCAGGCTTGCAACCCCCTGGATCATTCCAGCACCCCACACTGCAGCTGCAGGCAGCCCTTCCTTCAGGAACCACCAGCTGAGGGCTGCAGACCCTCCCCAGCTGGTCTGGGGATGCAAACCCCACATGATGGCTGCACACACCATCAGAGCATCCCTTGGCAGCTCCAGTTTGCTAATTAAGCACTGCTCAGCCAGTGGTTTGGCAGACGTGGTGCTGGGCAGGTTCTCCATCTGCTGACACAGGGATCCCTGCTCTGAAATGCACATGGAATGGACAGCAGTGGGTACCAATTCTGGTCACTCTGTTCACTGCAATTTACAGGTTTAAATACTCATTTAATTGAGGGGTTATGGTGGTTCTGGAATGGCAGTGCTCAAGGAAAAAAAATATGTTGATTGATCGGAATAAAAAGAGCCCTGGCATTTTAAATTCTAGCTATTAAGAATAACCAGATTTCCATATCTTCTCACAATATACTCATAAATATACTCCAATATACTTGGAAATAGGCAGCTGTTTTTACCATGGTTAATGGCCAACACTCAGGCTGTTAAAGAGTAGAAGAGGAGCAGCCAAACACCCTGACCCCTGTGCCCTGCAGCAATTATTTCTTTCCCCTTCCTGCCCAGAGATGTGACCAGCTAAAAAGCCAGGGAATTCACGTGGTGAGCAGATCTGATGGGTAACTAGGATGGAAACATCGACAAAATGTTCAGAAATTGGGCTGGCAGAAGTGTCTGGAGGCACAGGGCAGGTATGGAGCAGCTGAGGTGGATTTACAAGGAAACGCTGCATTATGAGGGGAATAAGGCAGAGGATAGTGAACGTGAACATGAGGCCAAGTGGAAGGGCAATGCAGGGCTCTGGGGGAATGGCCTGGGAGCAAAGAGAGGTAGAAAAGTGGAGAGAATCAGAAGGAAATGAAACAAAGCAGGATGTCCAGAGCAAGGAGATGAAATGAGCCAGGTGTGGTCTCCACAGGCACCAGGTGAGCTGCAACAGGCAGGGTGAGACCCGACTGAAAGCGTGGAGCTGATAGTGGGGGGCAAACCCAGGATTTAACCTTGGTGTGCCCCCTTGGATGCACACCTTCAACACTCCTCACTGGAGGGGTGCTCAGGCACTGGAACAGGCTGCCAGGGAGGTGGGGAGTCACCACCCCTGGAGGTGTCCAAGGAAAAGCTGGATGTGGCAGTCAGTGCTCTGGTTTAGCTGACAAGGTGGGGATCGGTCACAGGCTGGACTTGGTGATCCCAGAGGTCTTTTCTAGTCTATATAACTCCGTGATTCTGCAGCAGCAGTGCAATGCACCTCAAGTAATACCCCCAGCTAAACCCCAGCAGCTTCACTTGCTGCCTCCAGGGAAAGCCTCAGGACAAAGAGCAGTCAGAGCACACTCAGAGCCCAGGCTGCATTTTGTGCTCCAAGGCAGCGTCCCTGGCGGAGAGGGAGACTCGAGAGTCTGCTCGAGATGTGTCCTGGTTTGGAAAGACAGGTGTCTGATAAGGAAGGCAGGAGCCTCCCCTGAAATGGAGAATGTAAACCCCCTCCTTCTAAATTATTATAATTCTGAAATTAAGGGGCTCTCAGGCAAAGATGTGGGAATAGGAATAACAGTTCTTTACTAGGAAAAATAAAATAAAAATGCAATAGTACAAAAAACCACCACTGACAGAGTCAGAGCACAGCCTGACCCCCTGTTGCTCAGGGTGTTGGCAGCAGCCCAGCCCAGCCCTCCTGCAGTGCCAGGTGTGGCTCTGTTGGAGCAATGATCCTGCAGCAGGTGCAGGTTCCTCTGAAGGTGNGAGTGCTGGTTACCTCTTGCACTGCAGCCTGAGACAAGATGTGAGTTTGAGATTCTGGGGTTAAACCAGAACTGGCCTCCAAAAGGAATTGTGTTTTTACAAATGGAAAAATCAAAACCACAAGGATCATTTCCTTTATTTACTCACCCAGCAGCCTTTGGGGTGAGCTGACACCTCCCTACAATCAGGCAGTTGCTGACTTGTGCTGTTTCCTTGTGTGAAGTTTTCCTGTACCATTTTGTTATGGAAGCCAATCAAATACTTTTGATTTTTCAAATACAACAAAACCCCAGGGGCTGTACAGAGAATGAGAGCTTCCAATGAACTCTTGAAATTAAGTGTGGGAGTGACCTGAACAGCAGCTGGAAGCACTGACAACAGAAAACATTTACAGGCAAAGGAGAGATGAGACAGGCAGTTTAAATGATTCCAACCTTATCTGAATGAAGGTCTGAGGAAGAGTTAGGAGAACTCATTCTAACAAATTGGAACAGATTGCCAAGGGATGCAGTAGCTTTTCCATCATTTCCTATCTTTCAAAGAAGATTGAATTTTATACACACATACACACATTTTCATTCCAGGTCAACCAGAAGTTTTTTTGGGGTGGATACGTCAGGGACTGAAATCCTATGGCTTGTGTTAGTCAAGAAGTTAGTCTGGGTTATTACATTAATCTCCCTGCTTCTCTTAAAAACCTAGGGCTGAACTGATAACTCCATCTGTAATAGGAAAAAAAGCCTTCATTTAAGTTATAACAGCAATTCAGCCTATGAATGTACTGAAATCCATGACAAAACTATTATACATTAAATAAGGATATACAGCCACTGAAGTTTAAATAGGATTTGATTGCAAATAAAATAAATTGTGGGATGCTATATCACCATTTTAAAAATCCACTATTTTTAGCTGATAGTGAACGAGCCAAACAAGAATCTGAATTCCCCCACATTCCAGAGACAACAGATAGATTTTTTACAATGAATTCCTGTGAAAAAATAGTGCCTATTTTAATTAGAGAAAAAAGTTTCCTGACACAAAACCAAATCTAGAGCCGGAAGGATTCCAAGAATACGTTTCATATTTGCCTACATTGAACTTGTTACATCAGAATTTTCAAGTTTTCTGTAAGATTTTGGGAACTTTGGCTGGCCCTGGTGCACATCAGCTGGGGTAGCACAAGGGTCACCTTGAATCCTGAACAGTTTCACAGAGCATAAAATTTAACAGGACACAAAGAATGTGAGGGCAGGGGCCATAAATATAAAAATTAACAAGGGGAGCACTCTGTCATTAAACAGGGATCAAGGAACAAGCTCGAAAGCTGGCGTGGGATCAGGAAGCTGCCACAGTAATTAAGGTAATTAGTGAACTGTGGTGACGAGCGTGCTGGCTCTCGTGGACACCCTCTGCCTGAGCTCATGGGCCACGCTGCCTTTGGGCTGCACAGTCCTTCTCTGCCTCGTGTCAACATTTGAGCTTCTGCAAGTGCACAGCACCCAGGGGATGCAGTTTATGTCTGCAGAAAAGCCCAGGCTGCCATCAAGATCCCAGAGCAAATCCCATTTTATTGACAAACACCTACACACCTAAGCTCGCCCCGTGCTCCCCAGGTTTGGCTGGAAGTCTGTCACTAGAGAGTTAAGAGGTGAGGCAGGGTCGAAAATCTGGAGTTCTTTTGCTGCCTGACCAGTTCAAACTCTGAGTTATTTGGAAAATGCAGCCCTCACTGAACATTTTGGAAAATGTTCAGTGAGATAAAGCCTCAGCTCTGCAGAACGAGCCCTCACCCCACAGCACTATGGAGCTGCAAACAAAAGCTCCATCACCTGTGGCACTCGAAATGGCACAGCCTGACCCAGCGAGGAGCTGCACAAGGTGAAAGGGCTGAGAGCAAGAACATCACACTGGGAGACAAAGTCCCACAGTGTGTGACAGGATACAAGACCCATGACCTGCTTGAAAGCAGAGGCATGCCCAGGCTGGGAACCACAGGGCAGCAAACAGTAGGAAAACATGAGGCAACAACAGGCAAAGAGTGTGAGGTGGTGGTAAGGAGGTGGATTTCAGCCTGTTTGGGTAGATGAAGGATCTTTAGATGAGATCCCAGCAGTCAGATCACATGAGGAAGGGAAAAGTGAAGAATATTACCCAGGAGAGCACAGTGGTTGCTTCACAAATCTCCTGTACCTACTGAATTTCTCTTCTACTGCCAGCCTAACTAAAAAAACCCTCTTCCAGAGTGAGGGAAAAAAAATCTATTTTTTAGTTTCCTTTTCCAAGTGGTAAATCAGGATGTTTAATCAAAATATTCATTTGGCAGTCCAAATAAAGCTCTGAGCGTCTTTTCAGGGGAAATTAGGAGATCTCAGAAAGCTGCAGCTGGCCCAAGAGACTCCTGTATCAAGAGCCAGATTCTCAGGGTCCTGTCAAGGAGATACCACTAAGACTTCTTAACTCCCAGACCATGTAAGAGCTGACAACATCTTTTCCTCATTTACTGTGCTAAAAAGCAGCCTCTGAAGAAGACAATGTGCTCTCTTGCTGCTTCACCTTGCATTTCTGGTGATGCAGTCGGACACGAAATGATCACACAGAGACCTGGAATCTTTTGAGATGCAGCGCTGAGCCGAAAAAGAGGCCTTTGTTTATTAATTTCCAAATATATACTTTTATCAAGGTGACAATGGATTGGAAGGTGAAATTCCCACCTCTCAACAACATTGGTCAATCACTATCAATCACATTCTCCTCCCATTTGAAGGAATGCAAACACTGGCCATATTTACAAAAAACAATTCTTTGTTTATGTTAAAAGGCATGGGAAAGTGAGAAATGCTGACTCCAATATGAAACATCAGAAGGCTAACAAAATTCTGGGTGACATTTCTGGTATAACAATTTCCTGTGCCATGTTTAACACGTGGATTTGTTCTGCAGGACATATCTTTAAGATACGTTAGTGGAATTTGGGACTCACCCTGTGAAAAGCAGAACCCTGTCAGTGGAGGCCAGGTGAGAAATGCTCACACTGCAATCATTTTTATCACTATGAAGAGCAGCAATAGCATCCCTCATAGTCTAAGGCACCTCACAGCAATACCTGCCCCCTTCTCAGCATTAGGTGAGCAGTGCTGTTACTGTACTCAGGGGCTGGAAGGACTTTTCCAAGCTCACCCAAAAATCCAAGAGAGGAACAGGAGAATCAACTCTGCCTCTTCCTCTGGGGAAAGGCCCTCCCTTCCTCCTTGGTCCTGTACACTGCTCTCTCACACTCTGAAATTATTCTCTGTGCCTCATGCTGCCTTCCCAATTTTATAGGTATAAAACATTGTACATGCAATTCATCTTTGAAATTAATGTATTAATTTTTCATCCACAATATGTGTACATGCATTAAGAACCATGTTTCCCTGAAACTGTGAAAACTCCTGCCGTGGCCACCCCATATTCCAGAGGTTTCTCCACTTCTCCCTTAACACAGAGCCAAGGCTGGGCTCCACCTCAGGGTGAGACACCTTCAGGGAAAGGTGCTTTATGTGTCAGTGGCAGCCTCTGAACAAATGCCAGCACCCAGCAGTTACAGTGCAAGTCCACAGTGATGCTGCACCTGCCAGTGCTATAAACCTGCAGTCAGGGTTTACTCTGAAATAAATTAAAAAAAAATCCCACAAAACAAAAACAACAGAAAAACAAGAAAGCAAGCTGAATGTATGGTGTATTTTACAACACTCAGGGAAAATGAGGAGAGATAATAAATCTGGGAGCTAGTAGCCACAGCAACAAATTGCATTTCTCCTCTGGATGGCTTTTCATGGCTTTTCCCTTCCAATCAGCAGCAATTACCGGGCACCTTAGGGTAATACAACAAAGTTTATGTTGCTTCTATGGTAAAGTTCTTTTCCCAAGACTAATTTATTTCATGTCTGCAAGGTGCAGATTCATTGCAGCACATTACTGGGGGTCTGACCATGACAGCCATTGAAAATCCAGGGAAAAGCCCTGGACACAGCTCCTCCTGCTCTCTTGGCTGGGGTTTTTTGATACCAATTACGTCCCAGCACACTGAGCTCGGGAGAGTGATGTCATCCCTGACTCCTAAAAACAGGGGAAAGGAAGCAAAGATAGAAGTGTCTGGGGGAGGCACTTAGGGGTGAAAGGAAATGTAGGTTCCTGCCTGACAACATCAGGCTAATGAAGGTTGAGAAACCAGGCGTGTGCTGCTTGAAAAAAATAATAATGAAGGAATAGTTGTGCTTCTTTCTGCTTCAAAGGCTGCCTCCAAGCCACTCCAAACTCTCTCTGCACCACTGCAGTGCCATCAGGCTTAAAGAGGGGCTGGGAATCTGTTTGCCACAGCTTTTATCCAAAGGAGCTTTGTGAAGAGCTGATGTTGATGTGCTTTCAAAACATCCAGGTGGATCCATCACAATCACACATCTCACACGCTGGAAGAGCAGCTCAGCACTGGACAAGATGCAGCACATATTGCTCCATCCTAGGGCATGGCACAGCCACTGCAGCACCTTCCCCTGCCCTTTGAAAGGGCTGCAAAGCAGAAGCTGAAGCAGGACAGAGTGAGGACTAAACCACACGGCAGGGCAGACCCTCCCCACTCTGATGTCACCCTGCAGGTGGACTTTAACCCAACTTGCTTTTGCTACCTTTTAGGCCTTCAAGACTTTCTGTTTTCCTGCAGGTGCCAAGCTCCCAGCCAGACCCAGCACACTGCATGCAGGTGCATTTGTCTGGCTGGTGGGAAAAGCAGTGGGAAATCCTGCTGCCCAAAAAGGAGATTTATTGCCCTGAAACAAAGTCCCTCCAGGCCAGCACAGCTTCCAGCATGCTCTCAGCAGGCAGGGACAGCCCTGCAGGCTGCCAGGAAGGCACTGCCTGTCCCAACAAGAAGGCAGCAGTGGTGCAAAGAGCATCTCCACACCGCGGTTCGTGATGAAAGTTGACAGAAGGGATTTGTCTCGTTTTCTAAATATTTTGCAGGGAAGCTGAGAGTTCATCTCTGTGTGAACCAGGATGTGAATTCCAAGCAGGATGAAGAGCTCTGTGCTCACATTCAGCAGCAATCATGTCCTGTCAGTAACTACAGGGAGCAGGAGACAAGCAGTGGCTGGGTGAGACACAGCCACACCAGCATCACCCGTGACAGCTTGACATGGGACTTTATTTTCTATAAACATGTTCTCATGACTACATCTGAATCCTGGACAGCACCTCTCTCATCCTCCCACGATCTCTAAACATGTGTGGAGCTGACATTTCCATTCATCCCTGTCCAGGGAGGCCACTGGCTCCTCTAACCATGTAGAACAGACCACCTGCAGGTACCCTGTCTCCTTACTGGGGACACACACCTTGTGTCCACCAAACACAAACTTCACCTGGCTTTCAAAAATCCCTTTCTTTGGCCGGGACTGCCAGAATGGATCTCTCCTTTCTGCTGCCTTTTATTACAATGGCTTATTTTCATGTTGTACTTGCCAAACACTGTGGTCCCTCCAGGGAAAAAATGTGACACTATCCTGGATCAGGGTGCTGGAAGTACAAAGCATAAAGGTAACATGGAAACCTCTTCCCCACCTGAACAGGTTCTTGAAGCTACCTGCACCCAAGTAATATTTTTCTGCCAAAGTTTGCTACCTCTCTCTCTCCAAAAATTTTTATCCTGCTTTAATCTACTCCCAGAGCACCCCACCCTGCTGCTGAAATTAATAGATGTTTTTACTTTTGCATTCAGTGAGATGAAAATTAAGCCCTGAAAAAGCCAGACAATCACACTGCAGTCCACATTCAGGCAGGGAATGCTGCAAGCTGGATTTAAATGGACCTTCCATTTATCTTTGTGCTGCCTGGGCTCCATCTGCATATAATTGCTTATGTCTACAGACGCAGCAATGTTCATCAAAGGCTGAGTTCTTACCCACAGCAGCTCTCCCCTTCAACTGGCAGGAAATTCTCATTGCTTTACAATCCATACACAGCAATTTAGCATTTAATAATTCAAATTGTAACACGATATTTGATGGAAAATAGTCATTATGGATTTATAACACAATGCAGGTAGCTGAAGAACACAGATTTCAGTGTTTCAGGAAATGGGTGCTATTTTCAAACAGAGCTAATCCTATAACAAAAAAAAATATTCATGGTATTATTCCTAATCTCTTATTACTGCCTGCATCTATGGGGTTTGGTTGATTCCCTCCCCTTCTTTCTAATGCTCAAACAACTGAGTTATAGCAGAACATTTTTCTACACTATGAAGCTTATTTACATACTGTAAATAACTGTGAATGCAGTAAAATTGTGGTACAAATAACATGAAATAATGCCTCAATTTGCAGTTGTTTTACATCAGCATAGTTTATGGCAGTGTTTACTGTAGACTTTGGAACAAACAAATAAATAAATAAAAAAGACAAAGAGAAAGAATAAAACTTCTCTATCCCCCACACTCCAGCACAGCCGCTCACCAGCACTGAAGTCACTCATGGCTTAAATAATATTTAAAATCAGAGACATCATATGATCTCTTCCAGCACCTGTAGGGACCCTACAAGAAAGATGGAGAAAGACCATTTACAAGGGCCTGGAGTGACAGAATAAAGGGAATGGATTCAAACTGACAGAGAGCAGGTTTAGATTGGATATTGGGAAAAAAATTGTTCCCTGTGAGGGTGGGCAGGCCCTGGCACAGGGTGCCCAGAGCAGCTGTGGCTGCCCCTGGATCCCTGGCAGTGTCCAAGGCCAGGCTGGACAGGGCTTGGAGCAGCCTGGGACAGTGGGAGGTGTCCCTGATCATGAGATGATGATATCTTTAAGGTCCCTTCCAACCCAGGAACTTCCTGGAGCAGACAGGTCAGGAGAAAGTTTTCTCCAAACTCTCTTTTCCTCCTGGCACTCCAGAGAGCCAGAACAGAGCCTTGAAACGATGGAGTGCAATTTTCTCCTGCCTTTAAGCACACACAGAGATGTAAATAGTCGTTTCCAAGAGCTTAAAACCCCAGGGAAGCAGATAATAAGCAATTACTCTAACCAGATAGCACTGCTGTCTAAAAATTAATTTCTGTGCTAATATCCCACCCCTAAAGTTTTAAACTTCAAAGCAGAGCGCCTTCTGAGAGAAGATACACAGGTGTACAATTATGTTTCCTAGACTTCTGTCTCTGTCTGCTCTGCTGGGACATTTAATCTGCCCACTGGGAGCAGAGGCAGCCCACGAGAGCCCATCCTACACATTCCCTGGGCACATGTACCTTGAGACAAGAGCTGCTGCTGCAGTCTGAGGCATGACACCGATCGAAGCAAATTGATCTTGTCACTGCAGCATTCCTGACGTGCTTTATTCCCACTACAGATTCCCTTCCTTATCTCTGCCACTGTTTACAAATCAATTTATTTTTATTCAGAGGACTGTTCTCCTCAAGATCTGCTCAGGCACTGAGGTGTGTAGCATCCTCAGGAACCACTGAAATGGGACAATGGAGCCATGAAAGTTGGAAGAGTCAGGAACACACTCACAGGAACCTGGATCCTCCAAGCAGCTCCTCTGTTCCCAAGGCTGAGGGCACAGGCAGAAGTGACAAAGCTGACACCAACTCTGCAGGGCTGCTGGCCTGTTGGAACCCTGGAGGCTGAGAATTCCAGGCTTTCTGTGCTAAAAGGCACTGACCCTCAAGCAAGCACTACACTTGACCTGAGGCCGTGGAACAGGATTCCAAAATTGAGTGATAGCCCTGGGGTTGTGGGTGTGCAGTTTGAATAGAACTGTGTAATGTCACAGGGTGTAAAACCTGGGATTTAAGGTTTTAGTATATAGTAATATATATAAAGCAATGTGGAGGATTTAAGGCATAAGCTAAGTCCTTCTTTCACCTTCTTCTTCATGGGTTTGGGTGGTTTCTTGTAATTGGGTGAAAAAGTCCTCATTGGGGGCCACAGATATTTGGTTATCAAGTTAAAAGTATAAATAATATAGGTGTCATCTCGTTATTGGAGAATTTATGCTTAAAAGACCCTGGAGAGAGACAGAGCCATTTTCTACCTTGTTGGGTGGAACTCACAACTTTTGAGACTGTGCTATAGATGAGAATTAATAAACAACTGAGTGTGAACACAAGAAAACTGCATCTGCCCTGCTTTAGTCCCGGCTCTAACAGAAGACAACAAGATCAGAAACCCACGCTGGCCCACAAGGAGAGGTTGCACACCTCGAAGGATGTTCCTCCCTCTTTCTCTGAATCTTCCATAAGGGTGCCATCAAGTCTTAATGGCAAATGTTATAGAACCACAGAAGGGTTTGGGTTGGAAAGGGCCTTAAAGCCCATCCAGTGCCACCCCTGCCATAGGCAGGGACACCTTCCACTGTCCCAGGCTGCTCCAAGCCCTGTCCAGCCTGGCCTTGGACAATTCCAGGGATCCAGGGGCAGCCACAGCCTCTCTGAGCAACCTCCCTCCACTAATATTCCTCAGGAAAAGAAGAGCAGTTCTAGGGTTTCATGTACTCTTTTTATTTCATCCCATTTAACCATGAAGGATAATCAAAATAATTGAAGACAAAGAAACCATTTTTAACAGCAGCACATTGGGTTTACAGGACTATTAGTTGGGTGTTATTTATAACAAATGATCCTATCTTGGTCTTTCTTACATCTAGGGTTCTCTGAGACATCTACAAAGGTACCTAAATAATCATCCCAGGCACCCAGAGACACCTTTTATCATTTATTAGCTGACATTTTCTGACAGCAAAATGCTCAAAACAAATACTAGGTATCTACATATGGATTTAGTGTCTACCTTAATAAATCCTTACATTTGGAAACTTGTTCCACAATTACTGTGTACTCCTTAAAACAGAGAGATTGAAAGGGATTTGTGGGGATTCAGTGAATATACTTTGAAAAATATCTATTAATTTGCAAGACACTGGGAGAAAACCTCCACACCAGATCCTCTCCCAAAGCCCTATTTGCGCTGTTGCTCTATTCCCTGCTCCCCAACATTCACCCCTGAGTGCTGGGAACTGCCTTAGCAGTAAATTTGAGCCCCAAGATCTCATCTTTTATGTCATTTGCCAAACATTCCTTTATATTTTTTTTTCCTGTGGCTCAGTATGTTTCCTCCTCTTTATTTCAATTAATGGTGTCATGGTCAGTATATTCTCCCAACAAACTCCTAAATTAACAGCCACACTCTTCCTTCAATTTTTCATTCACAGAAGGGAAGAAAAAATAAGCCCAGAAATCTGATGCACTTAACTCTTTATGATTTCAAATAAAAGGCAGAAAAATGATTGTAATGTTTCACCAGTCCCACCACTTAGCCAAAAAGCACGCTGTACATCTTAGTTATGTCATGTTTTATTCCTCAGCCCATGAAGATGCTGCAGAGTGATGCATGCAGGACAAAAGAAAAAAAAAAAAAATAACAAATGAGAAACCAGCAGCAACTTGAAGCCAGGGATTTTTTCTGTTGCTTAACACCTCCACAAATAACCTTGCTCTTTTCCCTCCTTTTAAAAACAAAGGTGCAACACGGGGAAATAAAAAATGCCATCTGAAGCTTTTATTTCCAAGTCTGTGGGAGCAGTAGTTTTTCATCCCCGGCTCTCTCTGTTCTAATCCCTGTCACGTCCTGTCCCTGCTGGCTGACTGACAGGGCTCTGTCTGCATTCCCTCCACGTTGGAGGGCAGGTGAAACCTTGCCCCAGACAAACAGGCTGCAGGCAATTTCCCCTCAACACCCTCTCTGTTAAATATTTACAGATACCTCTCTTCATGATTGGACCACCAAGGGGGGAAAAGTCTCCATCAGGCGATTCCAACTTCCCACCACCTCTTTTCCAGCTACTTTTTCACCCTCTTCTGAGCAGCAGTCGCTACTTCTCCCTTTCTACCCCTTTTCCTAGTCCTCTATTTCCCTGGGCTTCCTAAAGTTTTCTCCCCCGAATCTCCTCCATCAATTCTGCCATTCAGCACCAGCCTTTCCACCTCCCACTCTACCACCTTTTGTTCATTTATTTTAAGGGAAACTTTGGGTTTAAGTTAAAAAAATAACAACAGAATAAGCATCAAGAGTTAAGCACACTCCCTGGAAGAAGCAGAGGTAAGGGGGTTGCTGCCACTACCAAATCTGCTGCAAATCTTCCCAGCACTTCCCAGGGCATCCCTTGTTGATGGGAAGCTGCATTCATTCACCCCACAGCTGAAGCCATCCTAAGGGAGGTCTGCTGTCGCTTCTTTTCAGGATCCCCATGTCCAGGAAAGCCCAGAAGTTACATGGAAGCCAATCTGATGAGCTGAATCCAGCAGTTTAAGCAATTTCAGTTTCTGGCACCAGAGTTTGCTGAGGGCAGTTTTAACTATAAGCCCTAAGGACTCCAAATAGAGATGAAAAACAGGAATAGATGTTTAGAAGAGCCTGGGTTGATTTCCACAGTATTGTGGGCAGGCAGCACTGAAGATCTGGCCACAAGCACATTGCATACTCCTGCTCTGACCTCTGCTCCACCTTGTCCAGGGAAATTCCCCACCCTCACCAGGCTCATTTCCATTACAATTCCTCTTCAACCTATTTTTTTGTTAAGGAAAAGCCCAGCTGAAATCTATCACAGAGGCTTCACGGCCACACCTCCATTATTCTTGTGTTTTTATGGCCATGGTTCAGGAGCTGGGGTGTCCTGAGCACGATGGGGAATGGCAGGAAGGCCCACCAGGAATCACTGCAGGCACCATTTCCTCTCCCAGGGATGGAGGACTGGGACGGGAGCACAGTCAGCTCCCCACAGACCACACTGAGGGATTTGCTGCTGCTTGGGAGCTGCCACCCCTTGGGTCACCCACAAGGGAGGAACAGACAGGGCAGAGGGGAGCACATCCCTCCCGAGATCCCTTTGGAATTCCTGGTGTCCCATGGCATGCAGCCACCTCCTCCACAAGCACCAACTCCCCGAGGTGGCACTGCCACAGGAGGCTGTCACAACAGCTTCCAGGGAACAGGAGCAAATATTTTTCCCAGAACTGACAGATCCATTAGGCACAAAAATATTTTTTAATTATGCCTCTTTCACAGCCCCACCAGTGGCACACGAGCCGCTGTTGTCCTCTCATGGATGGTTTGCCTGTAACAGCAGCAATTGGGATCAGAAAGACCTCTGAGGTCAATCTTTTATTGCAGACAAACACATTATATACACCCTTTAATAAATGTTATCAATCCTGCCTGTAAAATCTCGTTAGGTTAATGTGGTGCTATTTTTAATAAAGCTCAGAGAGCTCGCATTTAACGGCAATTACTCTGTATAAACATGAAACAACTCCAAAATGATAGAAGCCAGAGCTTGGTGTCAAACTGAAATTCACAGCCCCAGATCTCACCCACGGGACTCAGGCTGACTTTTTGGTTCTGCAGTCACACCCCTCACCTTTCTCAGCAGCAATTCCACTCTCTCAGAGAGTTCAGATCTGCTCCTGAGGGAAGGGTTTGTGTGGGATTTCTCTCTCTTTTAGGAACCCTGTAATTAGAGGTTTTTCTCCCACAAAGTCCTGTGCCAGGGTTTGAAGTGATGAGTGGAACTTGTAGCTTCGGTCTTCAAAGGTGTTTATTCAGTTTCTTATCTCAAGGTCTGTGTGCTGCCTCACACCAGGTTTAACACGCTGAGAGACCACGCTGGCAAGAACACCAGGGAAGAAATCCAAGGTCTTTTATAGGTCTAGTCCAATTAACTCTTAAAACTTAATATATTTACAGTTTTATACCAATGATCACTACCTATTCTAGACACACAATTTCTACATCAAACCCATTCTACCAATGTCTCTGTGCCAGGTCACAGCAGAAGATGGAGGAGAAGAAGAAGATGAGACACTGCCCAAAATTCTCCATCTTGCTCTCATCTACCTCCATTCTAAAAATCCAAAACTACAAAATTTTCACCCTGTGACAAACTAAACTACTATTTATTTCAAATCTCTGTGGTTTTTAATTCATCTCTAAGCGTTGGGAGATTTCCCATGGACTAAGGTCAAAGGCAATGCTTTCCTGGGGTCCCAGCCTGGGTCTCAGACCCCCCAGGGCCACTTGAGGGGTTTTCCTTGTGCCTGGACTCCAATAGGTTTGACTTCCTCATCACAGCTTGTCCTTGTCCTGCACAAACTCTCCTGAAGCCTACAAAACTCCCAAGGGAGGCATTCCCACCACATCCCCACTCCAGAACTCAAACTGAAACAACACTGTGCCCATCAGGGTCAACTACTGAGGCAGTTGACTCAAAAATAGTTAAAAACAGGTAAAGCTTCCTCTTCAATAGATTTATGGCTAAGCTGCAAATAAGTTAATTTAAGCTGTAAAGCACCCTTTGTGGCAAGGTGTCTTGAGGGGCTGGTTAACTTCTTGCACACACTCTGGGAATTTCACCTCTATCTAAGCACCATAAAAGGAGTCATGGAGGTGGAGGAGAGTTTGCAGCCTTAACAAAGAGCTCTGAATGAAGAAAATGGAGCTATTTTTGTCCTTCCTGCAAGCACTTCTTGTCATAAACTAGTGTATATACATCAAACTGAAACTCCAGAGTTCAGACTCTATCCTGGCTTCCAGCAGCAGAAAATAAAACCCAGAACAGTTGGAAGGTTAAGTGATCTTTAAAGCCTTTTTACTCCAGTGCTCCTAATTGTAATGACGGCAACATCTTCAACCAGGTTTGGTTTTCCAGTGTCCCAGCCTAGAAAGCAGAAGACACCACCAGCCACTTCTCTTAACACCTGATAGGAAACAAGCAGAACTGGCATTTATCTGAACCTTTTCTGCTTATTTCCAATAATAATTTCTATTTTCATCAGCATGGGCTTCCTGTAATGTTGTTCCCATATTCTATTAACCTCTCTAAAACCTTCCTGCTCAGCAACCTGACAACTGCCACGCACATTGCACAACCAAGAAAACAAAAGGCCACAGTTTAAGTAAAGTTGGTGCTGAGTCCTCATTAGCCAGGTGTTGGCAGGACTTTATTAATGGCTGTAATTAGTAGGGGGAAAAAAAACAAAAACAAAAACAAAAACAAACTTCAGTGGTGGCAGTGGAAAATTTTACCACTTAAATATTCATTGTTATTGACTCCTCCAGCCTCCCAGTGCAAGGTGTCTTATTAGCTCCCTTTGGACCCCTTGGGTCAGCTCTGTGAGCACTGGTGAAGGTGAAAGGCTGGAAATGTTAAATTTCTTTCAGAAGTCAGCAGAATTCCGTGCTAAGACAAATGACCACCCCTCAGAGCCCTGAGCATGGCCTCCAGCTCCCCCCAGGCAATCTGAGCAAGGCCAGCATGGATTGTTCTTTTCTTTGGCCTTCCAATTCACAAACAAAAAAGCAATAAGGAAGGCCAAGAGAAAAACACTGATTATAGCAACAACACCTAAACAGAGGAAGAGGACAGGCCTATAAAGTGCTCTGCAATTGCCTCATTAATTTAGGTCATCAAAGACATCTGGAGAGTTTTGTAGCAAAGGCGCTTTAAGGAAAAATGGGAAAATGAAAAAATCCAGAGCAAAATTCTCAGTAAGCTCTGTCTGCATTTGTGGGTGTTCAGCCCTGAAAGTTAGGTCGAGATTATCAGAGCAACCTGAATGTTCAAACTTGCTGAAGTCCAGGGGAAGCAGAGGCACAAGCCCGGAATCAAGAACTCTTGAGCTATTCTCCAGTGAGTATGCTCACTTTCGCTTCTCAGCCGTAGGAGCCAGAGGCAGCTCAGAGGCTGTGGTTTGCTCAGATCATTCAGGTTTAGTTAGACAGGGGTGCAACAGAAGAAATTCCTCCTGAGATCCTTTGCAGTGACTATCTGAGCTGGGCTGATAGATGCCACACACATTAAATCCACAACCTCCAGCATATTCAATGTACAGGCACTCCAGACGTGCACTCCAAGGGAAATATCTGCTCTTATTCCACAAACCTTTGGCCTTCTGACCATGTGCAGCTGCTCCTTTGAAGCTCACTTCTATTCAACAGCACACAACAAGCAGAAATAAAGACAAAATCCAGCAACTATTACAACATGGTGGTATTTATCTCCTCTGGGTTGTTCTTTTGGGGTTTTTTTTTAGCCCCAAATGTCTCAGCTGACACTAATTCTTGTATTAACATGAAAACAGATGGATTCGTGCCAAATTCCATCAGTCCTTAGGACCTTGGAGTTAAATTCTACTGGCCCAAAGCATTTCTGAGATAAGATCTGTGATTTTTAAAAGTCTTCTGCGTCGTTTTTTTTCTCCTGCCTCTGAAGGTGGGATGGTGCTCTGCTGTGTCCTAGTGGTGCTGTATATCATAACACAATAGCTGCTAAGTGCTGCAAGGCCTTTAGGCTGGAGGGGGAAAGCATAAACCCACAGTGTTTTATTGCTTAAAGTAAATGGTAGTCTTCGAGCAGCACTTGTAAAGAGAGGCTGAGCACATCTGACCTTTCCACAGCCCTGTAACTTTGACTAAGAGCACTCTCCCAAACCCAGGCAACAGGGAAGAAGAGCAGGGTGATTGATACACTGCTGCAGCAAAGAGTGGGCAGCTCAAGAGAAATGGCTCTGATCTGAAAAGGCCAGTCAGGGCTGAGTGTAAATAGCTGCAGAAATGCAGCTCTTAGGGGAGGTGTTGCTGTTTTAAAGAAACCTTCATAAAAAACAAGAAGCCATTGGGTGAGGTCATTCCATTCCCAGCACTGACATATTTCCACAGATTTAGCTGGTTTCGCCCTTTACCCCTTAGAAGTCTCCATTATGTTCAAGGATTTAACACAAAGCAACTCCATTTCCTGTCCAATTAAATGTCCTGCAACACCTCAGTATCTGTTGTTCTGTTTGCAATAGATTTTCATTTCCATGGCGCATCATCTGTTCTCTTTGGTGCATCTTCTGTTCTCTCTGCCCTTCCCTTTGCAATAACATTTTGACCTTCTGCTGGAAGGTTGGTGTAAATGAAATGTAAAAATGGGAGAGGTTGAAACCCCACATGGTTCTGTCAAATGGAAAGAACAGAGTTTTCCCCCTGTCACCTGGGCTGGAAAAGCGCTGCTCCCTGGCTGGCATTAGGCATGCAGAGCACTGCCAGCCAGCAAAGCTCCCGAGACACCATCTGTGCACATAATAAAGAGCGGTGGGACTTTTGTAACATAAATGATTGAATTTGCTTTCTCCTTCCCTTGCAGTGGGAGTATGCCAGCTATTAAGTGCCATAAGAACTTGCCAGACTACCTCTGAATGTAGAATTTATCTTCTCTGATTCATGCCCTCTCCCACCTCTGCAAGTAAAGGAAATGTTGTAGGAAATGTTGTTATTTTGTTGTTATTTTGCCAGGGAAAAAGTGAGTTTACCTGCCTGTCACATCCACCTAAACCAGGAGTGTAGTTATGAACTACAGAAAGCCTGAACTGCTTTTGGGACTTGCCTTATTCTTCCTTGACAGTGGCACAAACATAAAGTGACCATTAGGTTTGAACAACTCCCACAAACCTTTCAAATTTCAGCAGCCAGTCCAAGGCCAGTGAGAAGGCTGATAGGCAGCACCATTCATCTCTGTCATGTTATGAGCTTCTGAGCCTTGGTTCACCACAGCACTTGTCTGTCACCTCTCAAATGAGAAGGGAACTTCAGGTTCCTTCAGATTGCCTGCATTTTTCTTCTATAAATAAATAAATTGTATTTGTCAGCCACATGCATCACCATCAGGACCAGAAGCATTGCCCAGCTAGTGACCCTTATCAGACCTGGTTAGGATTATAATGACAAATCTTCCACAAGGTTAGAATTTTATATCTGGAGTGCCTACATCAGGCTAAAGAGGTTTCAAACAGCTCAGCCCAAATGAGCTTCAGAAATGCTTCAGGAAACAGGACAAAACAAACAAAATTATTCCTGTGTTGAAAGGAAAACCAAACCAGTGATTGATGCTTTTTCTGGGAGTGTTAGAGCACCTCATCTTCCTGGCAAGGACATGAAGTGCTGACAGGGAGCTTTTCAATCTGGCCCTGCAAATAAAGATGGGCAGAACAGGTGTGTGCACAAGGCAAAAGTACAAAGCAGCTTCATTCTGGCCTCTTCCTAACTCTGTTGTGCCCCAGTTTTTGCTCTCCTGCTCTCTCAAATGTGTTGTTCCTGTGGTTATATAAACAAAACACAACTCAATTACGCCCAGGCAAGTCTTTTAAATTTTATAGGGCTGTGGGATGTATGGAGTGGGAAAACTCAGCCTGTACAAATTGAACAACAAATAGAGGCAGCAGGAGGAGCAGCAGCAAGTGCTGGGTAGAGGCAGCTCTTGGCAGGGCTGCTCTGGGAGCACCGAGGTCCCACTGAGGCTGCAGCCCCAGGGATGTGAGGAGGAAACAATGTGCTGAGTGCACAAGATCTTGTGGTGAATGTACAACTACAGAATCATAGAATTGTTTAGGTTGGAAAAGGCCTGTAAGATCAAGATGAGTCCCAGTGTTAAAAATATAAAAATAAATATTAACATTTTAAAATATGGAGGCGTAAAAAGTATAAAAATACAAAAATACGAAGCTACAAAAATATAAAAAGCATGAAGGACAGGAATATGTCCCAGATCTCTGAGGGGACAAGCCATTTGAACTGTGCTTAAGCAGGTCCATGGGAAGGGGAATGGAGATTTTCAAAAAGCTGCAGCATCACGTTTCCAGCAGCAAAGCAGTGGCATCCATGCCCCTCCACCTCTAGGCCAGCATTCACCCTCCAGGTAGAGATGGGGTGTCAGACTCCTCATGAGTTTGCTCTAAGGACACCTTGAGACACTCCAGGTGACACTGGAGCCAAGGACAGGACAGCTGGCCTGTCCCAAGCTTTAATGGTTTTATTCACTGCAGCTCTGCACAGCTGGAATTCTCCAGGCTGATCATAAAGGGAGCACAGCCAAGGCACCCAGGGCTACATGAAAAAATAGGGATAGAAAACATCAGTGTCTGCCTGAAGCGAGATCTCCAACTCACAGGAGGAGCAAGATCTTGGGGAGGGAAGAGAGGACAAGCTGTGCTTGAAACCTGCCCAGTTCTGTGTGACCTGAGTACTGAGAAAACATTCACTCAGAGAACCTAAAGAAGGACACAGCAGACCAAGGCTTCATCTGGGACTCGAGGCAGTGGGACTCACCAAGCCCTGCCCCACTAAATGTTGGTCTTGTTTCAAACATTGTCTCTCCAGCCAAGAGCCAAGAAATGTCTTTTTTTCTGTGTTTGTCCCCAAAACTGTTGCATTACGGTCATAACTGATGTACACACTTCAGCCTGTCAGCTTTCAGGACTTCTGCTCATGGATCACCAGCTCCCCCCTTCCCTTTCCCACAGCAACCCCAGTGCTTGGTAAATCCAGCTCTGCACAGGAGCCTGCAGGCAGGCCTGATAAATAAACATATATAAATAAATAAAATTTAACCTCGGGGTTAAAGATTTCTAAAGTGCAAACAAAAAAGGCTACTCCAGCTCCTGCTAAGCTTCTGACCCTGTGAAGCCTTGATGAAGAGAATTAGCACTCCCATACAAGCTGGCAAATGCACTCTCCTTGCAGTGCCTCTGCTTGTGTCCCTTCTACCCTTCTCCTGCCCACTGCCAGTCCTGACTGACACGTTTTGTGCTTGCTTCATTACTGTGTCCCCAGAGAAACAGGGAGAGGTGAGAGGAAAGGAAGAGTGAGAAAAAGGAAAAAATAATTACAATGGGATTTCATCGACAAGCGGAAAAAAAGGAAGTGTCCCTCTGGGTTAGATCAATAATGCAGCACTTGTTATCTTGATCTTCTTAATAAACCACAAGCAACCCAGATAAATTTCTATCTGTGAATCAATGCTTCACAATGTTTCTATCACAATACAGCCAGTACATGGAGCCACACAAAAATAAAATGAAATGGGCAGGTTTATTGATTGTCCGAACAAGAAACCTTGTCTTTTGCATAGATTATCAGCAGAGAAGTGCTGCCTGCTTTGCTTCTGTTTAATTACTTTTGCTTTGTTTCAGCCTATCTCTGTCCCACTGGGGCCCTCTGCAATACCAGGCAATAGCAATGGCTAAATCCTTCCATTTTAACCCCAAAGACATCTGCTAAACCTGCAGTCAGAACTGCTTTTGGATCTGTGTTCTCCATCAGTGAAGCACTCCCCAGTCCTGCTTTTATTCCTCTCTAGTCAGAGGGGTTGGAGGTGTTGCTGCACTTCACACCAGGCAGAACTGGCCTGGAGCTCCTTGCCCTGGAGAAAGTTCAATTACACAGCTAATTATACGGCTGATTTCACCTCTTTTCACCTCTTTTTTGCTCCTGCCTGCAAAGGTCACCTTCCCTGACCCGCTGCTGTGCAGGTTACGACCACCCACCCCGGGGCTTGCCCTGCAGCAGTGATTGCAGGGCTGGGGTCAGGCTGCAGAGCCCTCCCAGGCTCTGTGAAGCTGTGCTGACCCTCGTGGCAGCTGACCCGTGAATAAAACGCCCAAGGGCATTTTGTGTTTGGGTATTTTTGGTTCCCTGATGGTCCCTGTGGGTCGTGGCGTGCCGTGCACAAGGGCAGGGATGCAGAGCAGCCTCTGGAGGAGCTGGACTCAGAGAAGGGCTCCCCACAGCCAGCTGCTGAGTGACCTGCAGAGCTGCACCCCTTGGTTAACCACACCACAGGGTGAGGGACCCCATCCAAACAGGGCCAGGCTGTCCACAGACATCATCTATGGATGAACAAGGGATGCTTTGATCATCCCAGGCTGAATTCCAGCCTCTTTTGTTTTGCCTTTTCAATTTCCAGTAATGCCTTGAGGCTTCTATGGAGGAAAATTTCTTTCTGCGAAGGAAATACAAGAATAAAGCCAGAAAAGACTTCAAGATTTGACCAGTGAAGAAATTACTCATTTTCAGACTGTGTGATGAAAGCAACACACACAGAAGGAGCAAGGTAACATCTCTTGTCTAACAACTCAGGTTTTGGGCATGACAATATTTCCTGTGGGTCTGGTGAATCCATGCTGCAGCTTGCATTGATCAAATGAAGGTCCTAAAGTAATTCCCCAACTTTCTTAGGCATTTACCATAGATATTACCAAGGCTTGAAAAGACAGCCCCTGAATGTATGCAGATGAGCCCCCTTCCCACTGAGACAGCATAAAATCCTTCAAGAAAAAATGTAATTAAGTTAGACTTGTGAATGATAATGAGTTTCTATTACACCCCGCTGTGAGTAGCGGCAACATCTGAAAATTATTTTTTGCTGTCTAGAACCAAGCAATAGCTCTTTTATTAGAAACAGGGGTGGAGCTGATAGCCTGGACTGTTGCAGCTCCAAACTGCCTTTAAGGCTAAACCCTTGTGGAAGGTACAGCTGTGGATTGAAGCTCTGGATCTGCACGTGCTTGGAAGATGCAGCCCTGCAGGACATCCTGCAGCAGGGAGCCAGGCCTGGCAGCTGGGCTCAGAGATCAGCAGTGTTTGCTCAGTGCTGCAACAAGATCTGGTTTGTTCTCTGTTTATCTCTTGCTAAATCCTCACACTTGAATGACCTCCTTGATCCACCAAGCTCACACTTTGACAGGAACTCTCTGTTTTACATCCAACATCTCACTCCTCAGGTCTCTGCTGAGGTCAAGTGTCACCCAGAATTTTCTTAGCCTTCTGATGTTTCATATTGGAGTCAGAGTTTCTCACTTTCCCATGCCTTTTAACATAAACAAAGAATTGTTTTTTGTAAATATGGCCAGTGTTTGCATTCCTTCAAATGGGAGGAGAATGTGATTGATAGTCTGATTGACCAATGTGGTTGAGAGGTGGGAATTTCACCTTCCAATCCATTGTCACTTTGATAAAAGTATATATTTGGAAATTAATAAACAAAGGCCTCTTTTTTCGGCTCAGCGCTGCATCTCAAAAGATTCCAGGTCTCTGTGTGATCATTTCGTGTCCGACTGCATCAGTCAAGGACCATCAGGGTGTAAGTACATACAGAAATATGTAAGGACATTTATATATATGTGTAACAGTGTGGTTTCTTGCCCCCTATGTGCATAGTTTATATTCAGCTACATCCCACCTCATCAGGTGCAGTGTTACCACTCACTATAATGAGGTTTTTACACTCAGCCCTTGTTTGCTTTGGGAGCTGGGAGGGTTTTTTAAGACTGAAATGAAGCAAACACAAACAACTGTTGGTCCTTGCAATGCAGGAGAGGTCTGGTTTTATCTACCTAGAAATAACAGTTTTATCTAGGACCCTAAACACACCAGGATAAAAGCCACTTGTGAATTTTATCCAAGAGAGTTCATTGCCTTAATCCTGGATAATCCATATCTAATCCTTTTTATAATCTTACTCATCTACTTGCCTCAATAGTTTTCCACAGCAGGGAGTTTACATTTCATGAAAGGAATATTTTCCTCTTCCTTTTTTGCAATTACTTTTACTATCACAGAGGTTCCCTTTTGCAAGTGTTCTTCACCCAAACCAAAAATTCATTTTATCGTTTTGATGCCATGCCTTGTAAATGACCAGAGTTGTTTTGTTTCCCAGCAGGACTTGTAATCCACGTGGCTGGTACCAGCCTCAGTATTTTGGATTCAGGAACAGTCACAGACCCCTGAAACTCATGAGTGTCAAACACATACTGAATGCAGTTGAGAGATGTTCATTACTGAACAGAATATATTTTATCAGAAGAAAAGCAGTCTTCAGTATCTTATAATGATATCCAGTATGTTTCAGGGCTGGCCATTAGACAGACATGAAGAGAGACACTGAAACTTGTTCTCTAGGTGGGGTCATGTGGGACAACGACCTCTTCCAGCTGCCTTTTCCAAGCTCTGGTACACAACGAGCATCCTGAAGTTCTCCAGGACTTGGAGACCCAGGCTCTCTCTGCCAGGCAATCTGGACTGCCTGGCCAGTCTGTCAGGGAGCTCTTCTGCCAGTCAGGACCTTCATCAGTGAGGGTGAGAGACAGAAGGAGGCAGGAAAGGGCAGAGCACTGCCCTCCTGCTCACTTGTTGTGTGGGCCAGGGGCAGAACCCAGGAGAAATTACATCCATGGAACAGGAGAGATTCAGTTTTCCTGTAGTTTTCTGGTCACAGCACTCACTGGCGTAACAGATGTGTTGATTTCTGGTTTAAGAATCTGCTTGAATTCTCTTTATTGTGCTTAAGCAAACAAGACAGATGTGCATCTTCCTTTTTGTGTGTGTGTGAATGATTAAAAAGGGCTAGACAGAAAATGTAGCTGCCACATATCACTGCTTTGTCATCCTGACAGAAACAAATCAGCCAGCCTCCAAACTTTTGTTAACCACTCAGGGTGAAAGGGATGTAGCATCTCCTCTGAACTGAATAACATGACTCTGGGTCCAGGCAAGTGTAACAACAGCCACGGTGTTAAACTGGATAATCTATTAGCAGCCAAAGATCTGGTACCAAATCCACACCCTACAAGTAACATGCCAAAACTGAACTGCAAACCCTGCATCAAGACAGATAATAACTAAGAGAAATAGGCAGATTTGTCCCCAGGTGGTGCAGCTGTATCTTTTGCTCAGGGAACCTACAAATTGTAGCCCTTAATAATGACCAAAGAAATCCTGCCTTCCATTAAGGAGAGCATCCTCACCTGAAATTCAAACCTCTGTGCTTAGCTACCCAGCTCCTCATTTTATAAAGAATTTCAGGAAGAACTCCTTTGACCCTTAACCCTCCGTGCAATTTCCAACCCCCTGGCTAATTACACACAGCTAATGAACGTGGTTGGCACCACACTGTACAGGGATGTTGGCTGGTGCTAATGAAGAATCTGCCCCTCACAGAGCCCGAAGATGAGCTCCCCCTTCTCACCCACCATCAACAGCATCTCCCTGAAAATCCCTGAAGTTTTCTTCGAGCTGCTGGTAATAAAACCAGTTTTGTAGTGCTAGATCTTAAACACAAGCAGATCACTTCCAGCTGCTCCTTATCTAATTTCTGTTGTCATCTGACACTGTTCATTTACACTACATCAATCTAGCCTGGGAATATTTGAAATATTAATTAGGCAACGGTCTCAGCTCGTTACCAGGAATGCATTTAGCATGATGCACGCCTGCTTACAGGTATCCAAACTGCTGTGCAGCACAAATAATCACTGCTCCTTCCTTAGGGAATGGCTGAGCAGAGCTACTCAAACTGGCTGTAACTGAGCCAGCTCGGGTGCTGCACTGCTTCTGTATTTCAGCCACAATAATGAGCTTTGGGGAGACATGAGATAAATTGGCATCTTGTACAGCCCCACTTCCAGCTGTGCTGGCACAACCAGGCTGAACCACAGTGCAGCTTCCCTTGGTTTTACTCACAGAATCATGGAATTGTTTTGGCTGGAAAAGCCCTGTGAGATCATTGAATCCAACCAGTAACCCAGCAACAGTGTGTTCACCACTAAACCACGTCCCCAGGTTTTTTGAACACTTCCAGGGATGGTGAATCCATCACCTCTCTGGGCAGCTGTTCTGGCATCAGACCACACTTCCAGTGAAGAATTTTCTCCTAGTATCTAAACCAGCTTGAGTGCATCTGAGCCCCCTTGTGCTCAGCCCCCACATGGGTAAGCTCAGAGATGTTTTTAACTCCCCCTAGAACCTGTTATGGGGCAGAGGAGCATCTCGTGGGGTGCAGGAGAGTGCCAGGTCAGGGTGGGCCGCCTGGTGGGTTCTTCCCAGATTCCCAGCAGGTTTCCAGCCAGTGCTGAGCTGCTCTGTGATTAGCAGCACATTAAATCCTGCTCACCCAGCCAGCCCACAGTCCCTAATGGTGACCTTTCCTTCCCTTTTATCTCACTCCTTTTTGGCAAGGCTGGACCATATGAAATGGAGGAGGAGAACACAAAAGGCCGTTCTCCACCTCAAGAAGGTGGGGCAGCAAGAACTGGGCCTTTCTGGGAGCCCTCAAACACTTTACCCCAATGCCATTCCTTGCTGGAGCAGGGGAATTACCAACAGCCACAGGCTGTCATCGATGACAATTGATAATTATCAGTATTATCCCATAAATGGGAAAACAGGGCCTTGCCTTCTGCAAGGCACAGCTCAGTGGCAGGGCACAGAGCAGTTCTCTCTCACACACCCTCCTGGCTGCCCAGAGCCATGCTCCTGCAGGGCTTTCCTTGGTTTGCATTTCTGAGGAGGGGTGTCATTCTGGGGGGAGCAGAGGGGCCAGAGAGACCAGTCCCACTCTGCTGCACCCCAGCTCTGCCCAAAGGCACCAGGAAACACCAGCGTGGTGAGACACAGGATCCAGCCCCTCCTGCATCTTCCCCAGTGAGGCAGAACTGAGGAACCAGTCAATGAACACACACAAAGATGAACACAAGCACTAAAAATGTCATTTCAATGCTTGGAAAACAGCCTAATTTCTGCATACTCTGGCTGTCTGCTGCTGAGACATGGAAGGAAGATGGGCCAGTGATTGACAAAGTGAGACATTAACTCCATCAAGCAGATGGAGAATGGCATAATTATGAAAATAATAACAGTGATTGGCTGAGTTACCACAAAAAAAAAATGTTGTAGGAACTGTTTGTGTTTAGAGTTGTTGAAGACTAATTTATTCTAGGATAGCAAGAGGAAATGCAGAAATCATGACCCCTGAAATGCTCATAACAGGTGGTATAGCCCAGAAAAACAGCTCCCAGCTAAAGGGGTTTAATTGCATCCCCTGACGAATGAAATTAACCTTTATTTGGGGGTGATGTTGGGCACATATCACCCAACAGCATTTCTCAAAAGGCTCATGGTGCTGCCATCACAGTTAATGGTTTAAATGAGTTCACTGTGGTCTGGAGCAGCAGAGCTTGGAGCCACCAGGGTGTCAGAAAAGAGAAATTAAGCCGTACCCACAGGATCAGCTCTGGAGCAATTAAAGTCCCTCAGCAACAAACGATTTGCAGGGAGATGGGAAAAAAACTGATAAAGGAGTTGGTTTTGAATAAAAAGAAAACACATGCTGCAATTCTGTTTATGCTTCTTATGTGTTTCGAGAGGGGCAAACCTGGCCATGTATCCATGGTGGCCAGCCAGGAAACCTCTGACCTTCTTAAATAAAACATTCTCATCTAGGAAATTGAAATATGACTCTGAAGATTGCCATGCTGCCAGGAACACTTACATTTTTCATACTTAACCCTAACTCTTTTCAGCTGTCTGAAGTTTTTCATCAATTCCCCTGCCATGTTTGCTATTTGTCAAAGCCACTTGGCCCCAGCCCACCCATCACACTCCTGGGGGCAGCAGCATTTCCTGGGCTGGTGGGATCAGCTCAGCATGTGCAGACCTGCCCTCTCCACTCTCCTTGCCAGGGAGGAGGCTCTTCCTCCCCTGCACAGAGGGTGTTTTGGGATCTAGCCACACTTTTTCATCCACAGGTCCCTGCCTCTTTGGCGCCTCAGACACTGCTTGGGGAACAGGAGAGTTCTTGAGTGCTTAAATTCATTCTCATTCTGTGGGGAACCTCTGCCTTATTTACTGCACCCCTCCAGCCCTGCTGCTGGATTATTCCTCACCTTTCCAGAGATGTTCATCATTCTGCCTCAAGCACTAACCCCTTTCTCTCTGCAGAAAACTCTTCTTGCCCTTGTGGCCTGTGGGGAAGCCAGGGCAGAGGGACACCCACCATGCCAGGAGGAGACCAGCTGGAAATCAAATCCACAGGGATGCTGCCCACCTGCACCCCAGCCTTGGCAGCCTCATTCCCCAGAGGGGTGATCACCACTTGGGTTACAGAAGGGGCACACAGCCCTGGCCCAGGCTGCTGCACCTGAACAGAACTGAGCAGTGACCACAGGATTTAGTTTAAGTCACTTTATGTAGCAGCACTGGAGGGGTTTTCCAAACACCAGGTTCTGCCACCCAAAGGCTGTCCTAAAAGAGGTGAAAGACTCCAAAGTTCCTCTTTGGGGCACCTCGCAGTGCCTGAAAAAAATACAGAGCCTCTGTTAGTGCCCTGCTCCTGAACGAGAAGAGAGCTGCAGCTCTCCCTGGCTGTGCATCTGAGCCTTCCAGAAACATGGAACTCACTCAATACAAGCAAAGAGGAAACATCCGTTTTTTACTGAATTTTTCCTCCGTTAGGTTGTTGTGTTTTGTTCCGTTTTATTTAAGGCAGCAAAAAAAAATATATTAATTACATGCTGCCAGGATCTTTGGAGAAAAATTCAATATTATCTTTTACCGCAAAGAAGAAATTAATCAAGGCTCCATTCCAAATCTAGCAGCAGTCCTGACTTTGACGTGCCGAGGAAAATAATAACTTTCAGCACATACTAATTGTCTTGTTAACATGGATTATGCAGCCAGCCAAATAAATGTCATTCACACTTTCATGTGGAAGAACATAAATCTAAAAATCAGAAATGCATAATATTTTTAATCTTTTCCTTTCTTCCCATTCTGTGTTCATAGCCTAAATATATTTACAGTTTTAATCCATGTAAACAAAGCAAGACTGCTGGAGATTTTTGAAAGCTCCCGGGGGTCCCAAGCTCAAGGTGATCAGATTTGTAAAACAACAAGCTTGGTTCCCATGTAGCCTTAAAACCAGTTTATACTTTCTTGGCACTGAAATCGGTTTTGAAATGAGGGTAATTTACACTCAATTTAATTCACACTAAGTCCCCTTCTCGTGCCAGCACAGCACAAACATGGCTGGGGCTGGCCTTTGTCGGAGTGTGTTGAATGCTCATTTTGTTCCCTTGAAAGGAGGGATGGCTCCAAAACCAGGGAGCAAGGCAAGCCCCCAGCCCGGGATGGTTTCCCCAGGGGAGATAATTCCTCACCCCACCGGGCTGCATCCTCCCTTGGCTTCACCCATCTCCTTCTTGGCAGTGCAATACCCAGGCACAGCCTCGAGGGTGGATTTTCCCTCTCAAAGCCCTCCTCACTCCATCACCTCACCTGGTGCCAGCAGCAGGGAGAGGCAGAGGTGGTGTGACCTGCAGAGCCAGCCCTGCCAGCAGCCAGGCTCTCCCCGAAGAGCAAATAATTGGCTGAAGGAGGGAATGGCCAAACAAGCAGATTTAGGCTGGCACAGAACACAGATAAACTTCACTCATTAACTTTGCCTCTGCAGTTATTCAGTTTCAGCATTCACCTGAGCCCTGGGAAAGCAGCACCCACCGAGGGAGCCCAGCACTGCTGGGTTCTGACCTCCCCGGCACAAATGTACAACAGAAGCTGCTCCTTGGGCTTGCTCTGATTGTACAGCAGCCTGGCAAACAGCACAGCTCTGGCACAAGGCTGGGCTAAGCCTGTTCCTGCGCAGGATTATCCCTTCCCCACACCACAGATGCCCCAGGCTGGCCCCACGCTAATCCTGCTGCTGCCTCGGGCACCTCTCCTGGCACTGCTCCTCATCACCCCGCCCTGCTGGGGACACTTTCATCAGGAATATCCACCTTTCCTGGTCTCCCCTGCTCGGGCAGGCAGGTGTCAGCACTTCCAGCAGTTACTGGGAGCCCTGGAGCTGTCCCCACAGCACCTCCCTTCTCCATCACACCAGCTCTCCCACTCCAGGCACACACCACTGCCGTGAGCCCGGTCCAAACCTGCCACACAGCTCGCTGTGCCTGCCCCAGGCTGCTCTGAGCTGGTGCACTGGTGCTGCAGTGCTGGTGTGTTTCTGCATCCTCCTCACTTTGCATTGCCTGTCTGCATTTGTGATTTTCACCGTCCTTTCGTGGTGAAATGCCACCTCTACACTCAGGGGTGAGGGCAGGCTCAGGCCCCAGCAGGGCTTCCAGTCTGGATTAGTGACACCAAAAGCAGTGCAGCTCCTTCCCTCCCCACCCCACCACGGGTAGAACACCTTCCAGCAGGCCAAGCTGCTCAGAGCCCCACCCAGCCTGGCCTTGAACACTTCCAGGGATGGATCCCTGCCTCTCTGCAGCAAAGAGCCTGAGGGGAGAGCAGCTCTGAAGTCCTGCTGCACTTCCAGCAGTAAATCCAAGCCTGTTGTGTAAGGCCCCAATGCTGTGGCATCGCCCAGCTGAGGAGCAGAGGGGAAGCAGCCTTGACAGAGCAATTCCAGCAAAGGCTTACACACAGACACAATTAAAACAAGCACTATGGTTTCAATTAACTGCTCTCCCCAGCAGCACAGGCTTGGAAGGGACTTTTAATAGATCTCTTCCACCGCAGTGCACAAACTCTATTGCCATTGCTTCAGCGATTATTGAAAGTTAGCAGAGTGCAGCAGCTCCCTCACACCAGCTTCAAGAGCGATTTGAGGGTCTGTCTGTTATTAGCCAGCCCTGCCATGGATGGGGAGGTTGAGCAGGGAATGGTGTGTGACCATTTCTCAGGTAGTTTATCTACCCAGGCCCCGCTTTGCTGCCTCGGGGGACGTGCCACCCCTGCTCCTGCTGCCACACCCTGCACTGGAGAGGCATCCCAGCCTCATCCCAGCTCCATCCCAGCCTTATCAGGGCCTCATCCCAGCCCCATCCCAGCCCCATCCCAGCCNGCCTCATCCCAGCCCCAACCCAGCCCCATCCCAGCCTCCAAGGAATGTCTGGACCACTGCTGTGCCTGTCTTGATTAAATCACAGGAGCACACAATTCTCCCACCAGCTCAGGCTGATTGGGAGTGAGGCTCAGCATAATCTCTGAGAGATTTTCTTCCCAGACATGCTGATGGGTTTAAACTTCCTTTAGCTTGCAAAGCGCTCCCCCAGGAGGGCAGGCTCCTGCCAGCCCCACCATGTGGCTTCTGCACGTGGTCTCCTGCCCGTGCAGGGGGTGCAG
>VYXD01000762.1:32924-91579 GCA_013397195.1 Hylia prasina
GTGCAGAGCAGATTTATTTAGCCAGGTGTGAAGGTCAGCCACCTGCCTGCCCAGGCATTTGGGAACAACATTAAATATAGCAGCCACACTGTCAGCGTGCACAGGTCCCAGAAGAAATTCTGGCTGTAGCAGCCAGCAAAGCAAGGAGCACCAAGGGAAGCAGAGCTGTGCCTTCATTCCTCACCTTGAAACTCTCTGTATGAAGCAAAATTTGTTTTTAATAGAAATTATTAACCTTTAGAACAACTGACTTACAGATGTCAGAGATTCTCTAATTCTGCAGCTTAAAAATCCTGCCAGACTTTCTAAAAATCCTATGGTAAAACTAGACAATACCACTCAAGTTTTCCATTACAAATGGCAGATATGAACAGCTTTTTCATTTCCTTGACTACAAGAAAATAAAGTGTCCTGTGACAAAGGCTGAGATGTGAACCAGGAGACTCAGAGACCACAGACTTCCCATGCCCTCATGCCTCTACTACTGCACTTGTAAAAAAAGTGATGGAGATACCCACCAGCTTTCTACAAAGGTACCACAGAGCCCTTGAATTACAGAACTGTGAGTAGTTAATTTCCCCCTAGAATTTGCTCCCATTATTTCCTTCAAGATGTTCTTGTGTCTTCTTGATTCTTCTTCTTCTTCCTACAAAAGTGCTCTTTAATTTAGACTGCCTGGAATGGTCCCCAAGGCTTCAAACATGGGGCACCTTGGACATCAAACCCTGCAGCTCCCCTCCTTTCTCTCACCTGGAAAACAGAGGCTCACACACCTCAGTTCCTGTGTAGCCAGGAGAATTACCAGGTCCCACTTTCTAATGGAAAACATGTGAGCAGATATTTTTACATCCCCAAGATGCAACTTCACGCTGTAGTTTTCCCTGAACTAAGCCCATGGAAGAGTCTCTTTTACCTGGCCTGCTGTTTTTACAGAACTTTTCAGAAACCTACTATCTTTTAAAGCTCCTGTCTGTTAAATTGCATTGAAATTGGCCAATTCTTCAAACTTTAACAAGAGCAGTCTGACAGGTGGGCTCCAGGCGTTTGATATTCCCACAGCCCTTGTTCTCTCCAGAAAAGAAGCTCACAAAACCCAACAAACACCCTCCCTCCTGCCAGCCAGCCCGGAGAGGATGGTGCCTGTGGGATTAACAGCCCCCGAGCCAGCATGCCCTGGACTATGGGGAAAGATCCAGGATTAGGGTTAGAAAAGTTTCTCTTTGGAAGAAGGAAGGTGACATTAAGGGCAATCAAATGTAGTTAAATCACACCTCCCCTCTCTTAAAACATCCCCGTTGTAGATTGACAAACTCACTGAGATGTTTTTGATGAACTTTGATTCCTTCCCTCCAAAATCTCCATCTGTGGTCAGGGGAAATTCCTACACAAATCCCACCTTGCACTGCTTAATTCAAGGTTCCTTTTCTGAACAGGGTCAGCATCCCCCTAGGCTGTCTGCACCCCTCAGTTCCCCACCAACACCCTGATCCTGTTGTTTCTCTCTTATCTTAAAAATTTTAATGAGTTTTCTCTCCATCTCGGTCTGGATTGGTCTCCCTCATTTTTCTCCAAGGGTTTTCAAATATTGGACAACACAAGACAAAAATTCTGTCTTCCTTTTTTTTTTTCTTTCTAGCTTAAAATAAATAATTTCACCTAGGTGGCTGCAGTGAGCACGCTGCAATAACAAGAAGCTTTTCTAGAAGGGCAAATTATTGGTGGTACCAACTGGGAGTGATGCTGGTTTATAACATCAGATGTAATCTCTCAGCAACAGGAGGGAAAACGCTTGCAGAAAAATGCTTTTTGTCATTGGCCACTGTGGTGGTGCATCCAATTACCCTGCTTTCATCTCAGATCCAGGGGACACAGCTCAGAGAGGTCCCACAGCTGCAATAAACATGTGTGAGGCAGGGAGCCAGCCAGCAGGAATTCGAGTTTGTCTGTGCCCTGCTCCATAGGACAGGGCACAAAGCCTGGCCTGTCTGCCTCAGGTCCTTTTGGGCCCCTTGGAGGACTCTGGAGGCCTTTGATGGTCCGGGGAGATGCACACAGAGCAGGCAGGTCAAAGGCAGGGAGAAGCATCATTTGTTCAGAAAACTGAGTCAGCACATCAAATCCAGTCTGGAGCCAAAGGAAATCTGACCTAAAGGCTCTAAGTCTGTTCTGAATCCTACTGGGCCACTGGTCTATGAAATTTAATTTTATTTTTTTGTGTGTGTTTTGCCTATGTTAACTCAGTCAGGGCCTGTCTGGCAAGGAGCTGGTGCAGCCCAGAGACTGGGCATGCACTGGGCACCCTCAGAAGACCCACTGCCTCCATCCTGAACTCCCTCAGTGGTTATTCCTCCTCTTCCCACTCCATTGCTCTTTCACCTGTCAATGTTATCAATTATCTTTTCTAACTGTCACTCCCATTGATTTTGCCAGGCTTCTCCCCCTGTTCCAGCCTGTAAGAGCTGGGTTTGCCAGGGGAGGTTTCCCTGGCATGCCCAGAGAGCCAGAGCTGTTGGTCACAGCCAGGTGGCCAAAAGGAGCAGGCAGGGGCAGTGCCTGGGGCACAGGACACACTTTGCACACACCTGACACCACCCTGGGTGTTTCTTCAGCCCCTCTCCCCCATCAGCACACTGCCCTTCCTCACAGGGCTCCTGGAAGCCCAGGATGGGCATTTTGATGTTGAATCCAAGTCTGCTTTAGGAAGGCCTTGCTGCTGTAGGCACATAACGGAGAGATTTGTGGGCTGCATAATATTAATTTCTTCCTTTTCTGCCAATTACTGTGATACATTTGCAAAAACGTTTTTCCAATATTCAGCCAGCTGTACAGGTGAATGAAAATGTACACCAACTACATCACTTGCAATATTTTCCTGTCAGTCATCAACTAATGTATTCAGAGATGAATTCCCTTTTTCCTAGGCCAGCTTTAAGTCAGATTTAGTGACTGAAAACAACATTAGCCTTGTTGACTTCTTTAATCAGAATCCCTGTTGTTGGTGGGGAGACACATGCCAGACTTTCCTGAAGAGTGGGACTGATTACACTTTAAAATCACAGGAATGGAGGGGAGAGCAGGGCAGGGGCAGCAGCAGCAATTTCAATCGCTAGATTGGGCAGCAGTAAGGTCCAAGCCCTTTCCCCTGCTCCTGAATTTGAGTCTGAATTTGAAATTCACCACTAATAGAGAGAAGTCAGGTTCTGATAACAACCCTCCTCTCCCACCACAGCCTCCAACTACCCTGTTGTGCCTTCAGAGCATGAAAGAAATCCCAGTTACATTCCTTTTCTTGGCTACTGCACACTGCTTTTCTGATTCTTCATTTTGCAGGGCTTTCCATGCATTTAAATTCATAACAATCCTTTTAAAAGCCCACAGACCCCAGGAATTTGCACTCCCAGACTGTCTCCAGCACCAGTGACTGACTGACCCCATCCCAGGGGGTGCAGCCATTACATAAACACATTCAGGGGCAAGATGAGAATTCAGGTGTCCTCATTCATGCCCACCAGCCCTACCACCACCCTATTTTTCTCCTTGATAAGCAATTCCACCTGGCCCTGCTCTCTGAAGGTTGTATTTGCCTACCCAGCAGTCAAAGCTGAGGCTCTGCTCAGTAAGTCACAGCCATGTCACATTTCTGTGCCTCCAGCATGTGCCAGCTTCTGTTTCCTGTGCTCTGTGCCCTTCCTGGGCAGTGCAGATGCAAATCAACACATATCTGAAGAAGAGAAACAAATTTACATTTGGCTCCTAACCGGTAGTTTTTCCATTTAATTCCCAGCTCCTTGTAATCACCCTCTACACCATTTCGATCCCATCACATCCATCAATCTCCCAAGCCCAAAGCACGACAGCAGCACTCTCCTGTGTGTCCCCAAACGTGCTCTGTAATTGCAAATTGCAGCAGGCATCACTCACCTGACCCCTGCTCCCTGTTCCTTGATAACTCCTCACGCAGACGTGGCTTGCTGTGTGAATTTATCTCTGGGAGAAGCTCTCCTCTGGCAGGTAAAGCTGTCACATGAATCCTCATGTGAAGGTGAACTGTAAAAGGAGAGAATTCTCCACTTTTAAATACAGGGAGCTGCCAAGAGGAAAAGCCTTATCTCCAGCTGCACCCCTGATTCCCCAGTGCTTCCCTGGCCTGGTGCTGCCTCTTCACTCCTGAACCACAAACATTTTGACAGAACCAGGTTTTGACAGGCACAGCAGCAGATCCACATCCCTGTGAAGACCAAGGCAGGTCACTTTTACCCCAGCCTGCTCCAGGTGCCAGCTAGGGGTTAGGAAAACCTCTGCTTTCCCTTCTCCAAGATCCTGCAGTGCCTCAGCTATCCCAGGTCTTCTGTTTTGACCCAAATACAAACCCTCTGCAGCAGATGCACAGCCTGTGATCTCTCCAAGGAGGTACTTGGTGCTCTCAATGCTTGTTCTGTGTTCAAGACAGTAAAGCAGAATTATCTGTGCTCTTGAGTCAGACCAGAAGTATCAGCTTGGACAGTTCCTGGAGAAACAGGGGATCCACAGGCTCTGATTGAAATCTGAGTCTCCACTTCATGGAAACCACCTTCACCCAGCAAATGCCTGGGGATACATGTGCCCACCACACTGGGCTCCTGAGGGTAGATTTAGTTGGATATTAAGAATAAATCCTTCCCTGTGAGGGTGGGCAGGCCCTGGCACAGGGAAGTTGTGGCTGCCCCTGGATCCCTGGCAGTGCCCAAGGCCAGGCTGGACGGGGCTTGGAGCAGCCTGAGGCAGTGGAAGGTGTCCCAGCTCATGGCAGGGGTGGAGTGAGATGGGCTTTGAGGTCCCTTCCAGCCCAGAGTGCTCTGGGATTCTGTGATTCCTCAGGGATGGCTTTCCTGGGTGCTGTGCTGAACCTCCTGCCATGGTTTTACCTCTCTGAGAAACACCTGCCACAGCCTGTTGGGGCAGCAGGGTTCTCTCACTGCACTTACAAAGCATTAGGAGAGAAATCACCTCACTCAACTTTAATACCTTATTAAAGTATTTAATACTTTAATACCCTCGGGACTGTGCCTGGACAGTCCCTGCTGCCACCAGTGTGCTCACCACTGACACAGGGCAGGTCTGGCTCTGCAGAGCACAGCAGACTGCTGCCAGCAACAGGGTGTTGTGCTGCACACAAGTAATGAGAACACTGGGAATAGTGTGGAAGAGAAGAGATTATTAGATAATAAATTATCAATGCACCAAAAACTGCTCTGTACATATTTTTTTCCCCCTTACAGCTTCCCTAATATCCTAGGAAAGTGACAATTATACAATTTAAGGAGGTTAACTTTATTAAATCCCGTTTTTTATTGCTTTGCTTTTAATAGATGGTTGAGAGAAAGCATCTGATTAGAGGAAGGTCACAAAATAAAATATTTAATACTCATGGAAAGAACAATTCATCCTCCCCTCTGCATGCAGCAGCAGCACAGAGGCAGAGGGTCCTGGTGGCAGCTCTTTGCAGAGGCTGCTCTGCAGAGACCACGAGTGAGAGACTAGAAAAGGCCAAAGATTTTCCAAACTAAGGTGGGAATGAGGGGGCAAGACTGACTTCTGCTAATATCAAATAATGGATAGCGAGAGGTGCATTTTCCACAGGTTACACTCACTCCTGGGCTCTGACTTAAATATTCCAGGCTGGGAAACATCCTCCTGTTCACCAGGAAAATCACATCCCCTCTGCTGGGTGGGTGCTGCAGCCTGTGCCTCTCCAGCCACAAGCACCACCCCAGTTCTGCAGGGAGCACTGGGACAGCAGAACTGAGGCAGCCCCTCAGCCTCTGCAGCCCCAGGGACCTGCTGCATATTAAAGCCCTGCCTAAAGTCTGATTTTCCATGAAGGAGCTGTTCCAGACTTAGCTGATTGCTCACCTCCTTCAAGCACTGATGGCAAAGGAGGAGCTGAGGAGCTGGGCTGAGCTCTCAGGTGCTGGGGCAGGCCCTGGAGGTCACTTGCACTGACACACACCCTTGCTCCACTCACAGCTGGAGCGTTGCTAAAAACACCTGCGGAACTGATTCTCCAGGCACCTTGGCACATACTGACTCCCTGTAAGTTGGCTTGGGAGGACAAATTTAGGTTTGGATACATTTTCTCTGGGTTTTCCCTCTAAGTGGGAAGTTTTTTGCTAAAATTTCCAATGTTCTCCGAGTGATTTGTTAATCTAGGTCTTGTTTCTGTTGTTTCTTGCTCGTGGAATGTGGAATTCAGCTTAAATCTGGGAGCCCAGCAGGAATGACACAGGATATGCCCCATCTCCCCACTTACAACCTAATTTCTTTGTGAATGTTTTCAAGTAAAAATAGAAAAATAAATAGATGCTGAAGCGAATCCTAGATACAATCTCTAATTAGATTAGGGCCCAGAGTTATGGAATAATAAATTATCCAACTACCACGGATACCAGGATTACTCCCTGTACTCCTTCCAAGCCAGGATTTCCTTGGACAGGAAACCCAACAGCTTCAGAGTGAAGATGGATGGTGGGTGATGTGTGCTTTTATGAGACAGAGTGTTCTTGCACATCCAGAGGTGAGAGGCCAGGCCCTGCACAGTGCCACTGTCGAGCCACAAGGATTAATAATGATGGTTTCCAAATGCTCCTGTGTGGCAGAGAGAAACTCTTCCATTTACAACTTGCAGTGTGCTGTGAAGCAAGGAAAACAAAGTATATGGGTTGCTAACTACACTGCAGGTGAGAAATAATAGCTGCCAGCTTTCAAAGCCACTGTCTAATTACTCCTTATTAACAGTCCTATGAGCCCAGCACGTACTGTTATTGCCCAAAGACAAAAAAAGAAAATAAATTTAAAAATCTGCATGCCAGGGTTCATTAGAAGTTAGGTCAAGGCTTGGCCTAAAATCCAGGTAGGCACTTTACTTTTTCATGTGCAGCATCCAGCTCCTTCATCCACAGTGGATGCCTGGATGGCCAAAAGCACAGCCAGCATTCCCAGCTGGGTGAGTGATGCACAGAGTGATTTCCTGAGGGTTTGAAATCAACATTTGCAAGCCTTGCACTGCTGGTTCCTGTTCCTGGGGAAAGGGCTGTGGCTGTCCCTGTGTGTGTTACTGGGAGCACTGGGTGATCAACCAGTTTGAGCCAAAAGCATTGCTGATTCACACAGCAAATGGCTGAGAGGAAATAAAGTTTCTTTTTTAGCAATGGACCCTGCATGGCTCAGCTTGATAAAATCAGCAGGCTGGAGATGGATGATGCTGGGAATCACTTCTGAGCTACAAATGTACCACAATGACAGAAATTAATAGAGTCCTCAGACTCGAAACACCAGGGCATGTGTTTTAATTTAGAAGGACTGAAAGTAAAAAATCATCTCACTGTCACATCTCCAGGTCAGCATTTTACTTATTAACATCAGCTTTGGGCACAGGGAAAGGAACTGAGCCGTGCTCCATGCAGCTGCCAGAGCTGCACAGGGGCTCTTTGGTTTTTAACATGTTCATTACAACACCACTGCCCGTGTGTCTGGAAGGGGCATCACAAAAACTAACTTCACTTCACAATCAGGATTAATCTCTTTAAGTTTTGTTGAAGTCACTTTCCCAGCGCCTTAGGCAAAAATCAGTCTTAAAAGCACTGAGAAACTGTACCGTGGTAGTTGGATAATTTATTATTCCAGAACTCTGGGCCCTAATCTAATTAGAGATTGTATCTAGGATTCGCTTCAGCATCTATTTATTTTTCTATTTTTACTTGAAAACATTCACAAAGAAATTAGATTGTAAGTGCGGAGATGGGGCATATCCTGTGTCATTCCTGCTGGGCTCCCAGATTTAAGCTGAACTCCACATTCCACGAGCAAGAAACAACAGAAACAAGGCCTAGATTAACAAATCACTCGGAGAACATTGGAAATTTTTAGCAAAAAACTTCCCACTTAGAGGGAAAACCCAGAGAAAATGCATCCAAACTGAAATTTGTCCTTCTGAGCCAACTCCAGCATCCCAATCTTCTCTTCTACCCAGCAGGTGAGTGCATCAGGTTTGACAGGTCATTTTCCCTGGCTCATGGCATGGGGACCGTGTGTCCCCCAGGGCTGCAGGAATCCATCACGGCAGCATTTGGAAATGATGCCTTGCTTCCTCCTCACCCTGGGGTGATCCTACAGACAAGACATGATTTATTTGTTTAAAATAACAAGAGGTGCCTCTCAGAGCCTGTCAGGGACCTGAAATAAATACCTGAGGTGCAATAAAGTGCAAATAAAAAGGGGGAACAAATAAGGACTCTTATTGAATATATTAACATAGAATCGTTAGGGCAGCATGGGTATAAACCAAGCCCCTTCATTTGCTCTATAGTGAGACCATAAACATTTATATTCTTTGTCTGCAAGCAGAAATAACGGCTTGTTTTGGAAAGGTTTGGCACAAATTTTTTGGAGCATCAGCCTTTTCTATGAGAATGTCTAAGAGATTGAGTTGGCAGTTCTGGAAAATAGTAATTCCAGCTTCTTCTGCCCTGTATTTTCCAAAAGAAAAGTTCCAATTTAATGCAAAAATACTCGATGACTTCAGCATCAGCACACGTGAAGGAAAGCTGGACTCCTTTTGTGGCCATGCAGCCCTGAAAGCCTTTCTACTCAAAGCATTGCCACATTTTTAAGAAAAATAACTTTTAAAAAGACACTTACAGGAGGACAGCTGCTTCACTGACCACCACATACCTCAGTGCATTTATTCATTGTTTCCCCTCTTGGAAAGGAATTGCATGTTTAGCAAGCCTCCAGTGCATTTCTCCTGCAGGCCTTGGAAGGAGTTTTTGGGTTCTGGGGAGACAATAAACCTTTTCCTTCATCCACTTTCCTCTTCTCTCTCCACTCTGTCAGGGAGGTCATTGAGGGTGCCAAAACTCCTCTGACTTTTACAGAGGATGAGCAGAAGGATGGAGCAGCTCTGCTGGGAGGAAAGGCTGGGAGAGCTGGGATTGTTCAGCCTGGACAAGAAAAGGCTTTGGGGTGAGCTCAGTGTGGCCTTCCAGTACCTGAAGGAGCTACTGGATGGAGAGAAACTACTTACAAGGGCCTGGAGTGACAGGACAAGGGGTGATGGCTTCAGATTTACAGAGGGCAGGGTTAGATTGGATGTTGGGAAGGAATTGTTCCCTGTGAGGGTGGGCAGGCCCTGGCACAGGGTGCCCAGAGAAGCTGTGGCTGCCCCTGGATCCCTGGAAATGTCCAAAGCCAAGTTGGACACTGGGGCTTGGAGCAGCCTGGGACAGTGGAAGGTGTCCCTGCCCGTAGAATAAGATGGGCTTTGAAGTCCCTTCCAACCCAAACTGTGATTTTATGGTTCTAGTTCCACAGCATGCTCCTCATGGGACACTGGGAGCATCATGGTCATACCCAAACCCCTGAACCCTTGAATCCCTGGGTTTCTCTCACACAGCACCCTGAGCAAGGAGGAATCAGGCTCTGGAAGGAGGTGGTGGCACTTTCCAGAAAGGAGCAGGTAACTTGCACCTCCCTGGATAGCCATTGCAAATTCTCCCTTGTGCCTTTGTTCCCACTGCAGAGCACAGCCACAGGAAGATCTGCTGCCTCCCAGTTTGCCTCTCTCTCCATGGACTGCCTTTCCCCAGCCTCCATGGAGGAGGACACAGCCCACTTTCTGTATGAGATGTCAGCACAGTGCTGTCTGCCTGAGAAACCACAGAAAATGAGGCAGAAACTCATCTGCTGTGTGCAAGGGCCTCTCTTGCTCTTGCTGCTGAATTTCTACCTGCTGGGACCTGCTGGAGCACCTCTGGTGTTCCAGAGCCCAGCAGCTCTGGGTTATGGCATCTGTGATCCCCCTGGATTGTGAGAGGATACCAAAACCACAGCCACAGTATTTACAAGCTGGCATAAATGAGAAACTGAGAGCAGAAGTCTTGAGGAAAGGTCCCTGGCTCTGTTTCCCACCATCTCTGACCACGTGCCCTATTTACCTCTTGCTGGGCACTGCTATAAATGCACTCCTGGCATCTTACATGGTTCTTTTTAAAGGAATAGCTAAAGCTGCACTCTCACAGGTCAGAAGTGTCATTTTCCATGAACACATTTAGGGGTCTATTCATAACTATTGATACACAGTTGTGCACTTTAAATTAACCACAGGTTTAACCGGGACTTTGCAACCAGATTTCTTCAGCAAATCTTCACCCTATAGACAGGACAGGCCCAGACAAGAGTAGCAGCTTGGGCTGTTAACAGAACTGAAACAAGAGAAATACTCTGAAAACCTGCTGTGAGAGTTCAGCTGACTTATAACTAATCACTGCATTTCACTTTGCCATGGGAGTCACATTAATTATCACAAAATCAGAAAGGGCTTCATCCACCTCTCCTCTGAGTCACCAGGAAAAGAAATTAAGACTTATTATCTTCTATATTCTTCATTGGCTCTCTTCAAAATCTCATAACAGCCAGAAATTCCGATCAAAAAGTATGACACTTTCCAATTTCCCTTGATTTAATTTCCTCAAGCTGACTAATTTAATTGCAATATTTGCCTGGTACCTTGAGTTCTGCTTTCTCACTCTCTTCCCATCGCTGAAGCCTGTTCCCTGGTCCTGCTTCTTAAGCTTGAATCGACACAGATGTTTCCAAATTTGTATTTGTTAGAGATTAATTACCATCATTCCCCAGTGGATCATTCCATAGGGATCAGATATGCTGTTTGCCATCAGAGATGGAACACACACGCACACACACACACACACAACATGTGGTTATCTAAGAGAGCCTGTGCAATCAGGTATCTCAAAAAGGATAAATTGATTAAAGTGAGACAGATTAAAAATGGTCTGGATTATATTTTTTTTTAAACTTCCATGTGAGATGAGCCTGGAAGATCGAGCTGGCAAGCTGCTGGAGCATAATTAGAATTCAGTTTCAACACCAAGAACTCAAACAGCGTCAAGGTGAGGCAGTATTTGAAATGTTCACAGATTAAAAAGCTTTGAATAGATTTCAGACTTTAACTTTTCCCTTTTTTTATACTTTTGGGTTTAACTTTTAAAAACCGGTGCAACAGCGAAACTGTAACTCAAAATTCAGTCAAAATAGGCAAAGGGAGATATGTTTTATTTTTTTGTGGGTATCCATTCCTGTCTCTCTGCTGTGGGTTGAGTTCCTTTCACCAAGCCAAGGGCCTGGGGATGAGAGCTGCCCTGGGAATCTCAGCAGCCCATCACCCCATGCCCCACTGCAGCCCCAGCACCCCTCCACCTCCCCGCAGAGACAGCCCAGTAAAGCCTTTTCCTTCCCTGAGCTTTATTTATAGCAAAGTTTTTGGGATGAATGTTGCAGATCTTAGTAATTTGCAAGCTGGAGGTGAGTCCTCCTGTGTGCCAAACCCTCTATATATGCATATATTTCATATTCCGGGACTTACAGTAGACTTTCAAAGGTAGGAGTCATGGATCTTAAATATCTTTGGAGATTTATAGCAAAAAAAAACCCTTTAGATACAGGATGCTCTCCTGACAAGTAGCAGTTACCAAAGATCCTGCAGTAATTTTCTCAAGGCCAAAAGGATTTAATGTCTTTTAGTGCAGGAATGGCAACAGAATAAGAAAGGTATAAAGTGCAAATCTGCCTCCCAGCATTTCAGTATCCCCCAGCCACATCTCAGATGTGCCCAGGCATGGTCTGTTCAGCAAATTGCAGCCCTGCCTGCAGCCCCCACTTCAGGCACTGAGCCCTGACCTCCCAGTGCTGCTGCAGGGCACTCAGGGCTTCTCCTCTGCCCTGCCTCAGGACACACTTCTCCTGCTGTGCAATGAAATCTGTAAATTCTAATGGTGCTGCCACACAGCTGAGCCCCTGCACCCTCTGATGCCAGGATCTGCCCTTACACCAAGTTCAGGCCATCACCACCCCTCTATTCCCCAGCCCCAGAGCACAGAGCACTGGGGACTTGGCATTTTCTTGTGGGCAAATCTCACACAAAGCCTGGGCTGGAGGAACACACCATCAGGATGAGGGTGACATGGCTGAGGTGTGTCTTAGGTTGCAATGTCAGGTGTGACCAGAGGTGTGTGTTCTATCACCAGCTGTTAAATCCAGCTGGGACAATGTTCTTACCCCTTCCAGGACCCACCCTCCCTCCAGGGGATATCTGCTGTCCATGGGCAGCTGTTAAACCAGCTGGGGCCGTGTTCTTTGTCCCTGCCAGGACCCACCCTCCCTCCAGGGGATATCTGCTGTTCATGGGCCATCCAGGCTCACTGCAGGGCTGAGACAATCCCAGCATCCCCCTGGGAGAGGCTCCACCCAGGGGAGGAGCCCAGCATTCCCACCTGGATCCAAGCTGGCATTGAGAACAGCAGCACAGCCTGTTTGCTCTGCATTCCCAGAGGGAGCCCGGAGCCATCTCACCCCCACTGCACCTTCAGAGGAACCTGCACCTGCTGCAGGATCATTGCTCCAACAGAGCCACACCTGGCACTGCAGGAGGGCTGCACTGGGCTGCTGCCAACACCCTGAGCAACAGGGGGTCAGGCTGTGCTCTGACTCTGTCAGGGGGTTCTTTTTTGTTGTTTATTTGTTTGGGTTTTTTTGTACTACTACATTTTCATTTTAATATTCCTAATAATGAATTGTTATTCCTACTCCCATATCTTTGCCTGAGAGCCTCTTAATTTCAGAATTATAATAATTTTGAGGGAGGGGGTTTACATTCTCCATTCCAAGGGAGGCTCCTGCCTTCCTTAGCAGACACCTGTCTTTGCAAACCAGGACAGGGTGACATCTCAGCGTTCCCTGTGTGCTGACAGGGGAAGCCTCGTGCCACCAAGTTCATCAGCATTAGTAGGAGGGTTCTGTCCATTAAAGGTGAGAGGAGAGAGCAAGAGAAGAAAGGTTTCGTGGGGCAAATGAACGGAAAATCCTGTGCTAGTCACCCATTTACAGATAGGACATCGTTGTGCCAAGGAAATTAGGATTCTTTAGTTATTCCAATTGGCTTCTGAGTATTGACAAGTTGGAAATTACATGTAATTACGTTCATTATTATTTTGCTTACAGACCCAGCCAATCTGTCAGCTTAGACTGGGCCCTGCAGAGACCTACCAGTGCTTAAACCCCAACCTTTCAAACCCTGCATAGCTCGAGCAGGGCACGTGTGTGGCAGCTTGATGCTGGCTTTAGCAGGGCTCAGGAGCTCATGCACACAGCCCTCACTGTGTCTCGGCTCTCATGCAGCCCCTCCGCAGCTCCCCACGTGCTCAGCTCTAAAAGCTGCAGGTTTTGGCCCTGGTTGTGCCCCCAGGAGCTGCACAGCAGCCCTGGCAGGATCCAGACCCAGGGTCACTGCCTGAGCTCTCAGAGGGGCCAGCACGGCTCTGACTCTGCCCTGAGGACTTTTCAGAATGAACATTCCCCGTGATGGAATCCAGGCTGGGTGGAACAGGGAGGGATGGAAGGTGTCACCCTGCAGAAATGAGCCTTTCTTCTCATATGCAGCTCTTTCACTCTTGGTAGACACTTGGTGAAGGACTGGCCACAGAATCCTGGCCTTTTCTTGGCCCTGACTAGAAATGTAAAATTTTTCATTAGTATTTTTTTTCTTTATTAAACTATTAGATATCTTTCCAAAGAGAAGAAAAATAATCTCATCAACTGCTGTTTATCTCCAGTTTTGGCTTCTGATTTCTCCTCCCTCTGCCTTTTCTGTATTTTGAATTAAAACGTTACTTCAAACTAAAAATATCAAAACCTGTCATTTGAATCCCATCAATTTCCAAAATGCTGCCTTTTTTTTCCCCCTGAAAACTTAAACTGTCAAATCAATACTGGTTCTGTATGCTGCACCTGCAAAAACACAATATCTTCAAATAACCATTTTCCAAGGTTAATCTTTTGGAAAGAAACACTCAGATGAGATCCAGACACAGGGGCCAGGCTGGGGCAGGGACAGGATGGGGTCCAGTGGGTTTCTACAAAGCACAAATGATGTGAAGAATTGGTTTGTGGTCCTTCTCTGTTTAGCCAGTCTGGTAGGAATACACTGATATGGTACTAATTAGATAATTGATTTTCATCCTTGGTTGTGGAATGGTTTGGGCAGGAAGAAACCCTAAAACTCATCCAGTTCCAACTCCCTGCCATGGGCAGGGACACCTCCCACCAGACCAGGTTGCTCATAGTGCCAGAAAAGCTCCTACAGGAGGAAAAGGCCCTTCCTGCAAGAAGAAAGAATGATTAATGGGAGGAGATATTTTCCAACACCCCATATAGGGGTCACTTAGGCATTTCAGAGCAAGGACAAGAACATATTGTTTGGTTAGTTTTTGTTTCCAAATGTCCTTCAGTTCAAGCAATTCAGTTTCTTTGAGACTGAAGTTATTTGAAAAATGCTCCTTTCTGTCAATCACCAGTAAGAAATTATGAAATGACATGCTCTTCTCCCAAACTTTCCATTAGGGAATTATTTTCAGAATCAGAAATTTTAGTTTCAATTCTGCTGTTCATCTTTGGTGGGTTTTTTTCCCAGTTTATGACAATTTCATTGTAACTTATAACACATTACTGTGACTGACAAGTTCTACCATGATGGAATGCATGAATCAAAGCACTCCTGACTTTTTATTTAAAAAATATCAGGGACAACAGACACCAAATACTTGTTCTGTAGAACAAAACATCTGCTGTTTGTTCCAATGCAGTGAGTTAAAGCAAGCTGACACACAGATCAAAGTGTTGCCTACTTGAAAACTGTCAAACCATTTCAATGTAAACTAGATTAGACGTACTTTGAAACACAGGAAAAAAAAACCAAAAAAACCACCAAAAAACTCTGATGTTTCAGGCAGCAAGCCAAATCCCAGCCATCCATAATGCAGGGAAGAAAAACATCAGTGTGATTTGCTTAGCAGGTTGTCTTAGTATCAGTTAAACCATTATCAGTTAAATCTGTTCATCCCTATTAACACGGTGCCACAAAAAGATGGTAAAGCAAGACAAAGATAAAAGTAAATTTCAAGTGTCATCGTTCCAAAGTGAAAATTCTCCTGGTCTATTTTAAAGGCAACACAAGTTAAGAAAATTGAGTACAACAATATTTGATGCCCTGGCTCTGTCCCCCAGGTGTTGTGGATAGTGGGATAACTCAGGATATCCATCCCAGGTGCTGGAGCCTGTCAGGGCACAGCAGAGATGCTGAGGCACATCAGGGAATTTCTCCCCACTCCAGCATAAAATCTTCTCACCTTCAGACCTACCTGACTCTGAATATTCAAAAAAAAAAAAAATCCGTATATGCTTCCATATACAAAATTAAAAAGTATGTTTCCATACACTAAATAAACTATGTAAATCATCTAGTGATGCTGGACCACAGACAGGTCAGTTGCAGAAACTGATTCAAAAGGCTAAGGACTGTGTAAAGGAGTAGGAAATACACCTGGGAAATAAAATTAAAAATAGATTGTTGTATATTGTTATAGAGCTTGTAAGGAACCTAAATTATAACACCAAAACCCAAAAAATTAAGTCAAATTAATAATAATTTTATGACCAGGAGAAGAGCTCCTCCATCATTCAGCAGAGCTGTTCCCAGCTGTGGGTAACACTTCCCAATAAAAATGATGGATTCATTTGTAGAGATATTTCAATGGTTGCTTGTTACACAAAGGTAAGAATTCAGACTACAAGGGGAAAGCAATAGTCCAGAAGATATTTATATAAATTACATGCTTTCAAATCAGCTGGGGTTGCTGAGATTCACTGCCAGGTACTTGGAAGTGGTGGAGACAATCTGAGCACTGTTAGCGCTTATTTTTGAAAACTCAGGGACTGTGATGAGTCCCAGAAGAGCAGGGAACAGCAAACATAGCAGGGAATTACAGGCCAGGCAGCTTAACTTCAATTCCCAGCAAAAAACACTGCAACAAATCATCAAACAAACACTTTCTAAGCACCAAAAAGATAACAAGGCAGTGAGGGACAGCCAGCGTGGATTCGTGAGGAGCAAATATCAAGCCAATCTCATTTTTTTCCATGGCAGGGCAGCAGGGCTCAGGGAGAGGCAGTCACTGCTGTATACAAGGGCCACAGCAAGGCCTTTGGCATCCTTTTACAAGACACTGCTTTAAGCAAGTCACAGAATTGAGATGAGGTGACATTGTCAAGGTGCACAAGGTGGAAAAGGTGCTCAGAGAGCAGCTCTGGCTGGTGTGTGGGCACACTGCAGGAACACATCTGTGTGCACTGCCTGAGGATTCCTCCTGGGCCCCTGTGGGCACCATCTGACCTGGGCAAAGTGCTGGCAAAAATAAGGATGCACTGGGAAACTGTGAGGAAAGACAAAGGAGCTGGGATTCAGTTTAAAGAAGAGAAGTTGCAGAGGTAAATTAAGGTAAATCCTCGTGCTGGGAGCACCCTCAGACAGGGAGATGGACAGATCATCCTCCACTTCTGCTCAGAGTAAAGTGAGGATGAAGATGTTTGCATTGCAGCAGTGCACACTGAGGGCCAGAGCCAAAAGAAACTGTTGAATTTGAGGGGTAGCAGAGCCCCAGAAGTGGCTGTCCAGAAAGCACAACAAACATCCATCACTGAGGGTCTGGGGAAAGGTCAGGCAAACCCACAAGGGGGGTGACACCAGGTAAAACACTTCTTCAGAGGGCAAACAGAGGGGCAGACACTGCTCCCTGCACTCTGGTCACCAGTGATGGGACCCCAGGAAGGGCTGGAGCTGTGCCAGGGGGGGTCAGGCTGGGTATCAGGGAAAGGTTCTTCCCCCAGAGGGTGCTGGCACTGCCCAGGCTCCCCAGGGAATGGGCACGGCCCCGAGGCTGCCAGAGCTCCAGGAGCCTTTGGACAGCACTGCCAGGGATGCCCAGGGTGGGGTTGTTGGGGTGTCTGTGCAGGGACAGGGGCTGGGCTGGGTGATCCTGTGGGTCCCTTCAGCTCAGGATGTTCTATGATCCTACGAAAATGCCTCTCCTCCTGAATTTGTCTCCCCTGCACCCAGCACTGCCTGCTCAGAAAGGTGTTCCCCATACTCTGCACATCAGGAGGATGCTCTTTGTCCTGTTTTTCTATTATTCTTTATCAGCTTCTATTATTCTTCAAGGAAAAAGAACCATCTTGTAGAGAAGCCCCACACTCATCACTGTTAGTGACCCTGTGAACAGGATGATTAATTCTTTGTTATGTGCTCTGCTGTGTAGAGGGATCCATCCTGGTCTATAATGAAGATGGCACTAAACAGAAAGTAAAATACACTCCCATAACAGCCACAACAATGAGTCCATTTACAACAAAACAGCACACTGGTGTTTTCCAACAAAAACAGCCTCCCCCACAAAAAAAAATCTTTGGGCCAATAATGAGGCATTTGTCATTTTGTGCAGAGTCAAAGCTGCCAGTTTTCCCTTCACATTGATTTCTCTAAAATATCACCTGCAGCTCTTGCCCTCAGAGGAAGAGAAGGGGCACTGGTAGAGCAGAGGAGCCAGGGGCACTCACACAGCTGGGTTAGACAGGGGGTCAGGGCAGGAGTCACCCCTTGGTAGAAAATTAAAGGAGCAGAGAAAGCGAATTGGGATCCCCTGCTCCTCCGGACAGCAGCAGGATCAACCCACACCCAAACACACAAAATTCTGCAGTTTCCTTAGTGGCACAGCGCTGTAAATCTCAGGATCAAAGACATGAACCCATCAGCCACTTGTGCCAGGCCAGGAATAAATTCACCCCCTGAGAAAATATCAATCAGCTGGCCAGGTTCACTGAGTGCTGCACTGAGCCACAGCCTCCAAACACGGCACGTCCAGGAGCAGCACACCAAACTAAAGTCAATTAATGCTCTCTTTCTTTTTCTTTTTATTTCCCCCACTGCTCAATCTGTTCCCTTTTACAAAGTGCAATTCCCAGCATGGAACATTTTCCTGCATTCTGAGACTTCATAATGCATCTCTTCCTCACCCCACATCAACTCCATTTCCTTAAAAGAAGCTTTTCCTTCAGCCAGGGCCCCCAGAGAGATGCTGGTAAGGAAGAGACTATGCTACCTATTCATTTCACTCCTTTTGTCCCAAAACAAAGACACAACCACAGCAGCAGGGCAGAGTCTGGAGCAAACACAAAAAGAAAGGATCTGTTTATTTCAGCCCTGTGTATGGGTGTGAAAAACGTTGGGGCTTTGTCAAGCCTTTACCTGCTGCTGCTGACCCCCAGGGAGCTGCATTCCCTCAGAAACGTGGCCATGCCTTTATATTGCACTGCCCAAGGACCCCAAATTTCTGATCTGCATCAGCAGAACTCCCTTCATTCATGACCTTGGGACAGGTATTGCCTGCAAACAAAATTTTAGCAGAGCAGCTGCTACTGCAGAGAACTTGGGGCGGCTCCAGACGTCCACCAGCAGAGTGCTCTGTCTGACCCAAGTCTGGAAGCAGGTCCAGGGGTTTGGCCCTCATCTCTACTTTCTCCTCTTTATTTTATACTTCTTTTCCCAACCTGTCCATCCATCAGAGCTCCCCCAGCCCTGCACTCAGTGAATCACTGATTCCAGGCACCTGAGGGTTGATTTTCTCCTCCCATGCTAACACCACTCTGGTTCCACTCGCAGCCACCCTGGCAGCAATCCCAAAGCCCGGCCCTGGGCTCCCTGCTGGGGTGCCCGGGGTCCCACTGCAGAGATAAGGCTTGGGAATGCAATCCAGGTGTAAAAGGCAGCCTGGAGGGCGCGGCAGGGAGGAATTGAGATTGGCACAGGTGAGAATTGCCTCGTTTGCAGCCAGGCAGAGAGACCCGAGCCCAGAGGAAGGGATTATGCCCTGCTGGGGTTTATCTCCACTGCCCCACAGCTCACCGAGCTCCTCGTAGAGTGATTGCCTAGAGCCTCTGCTGGGAAGAATTTAGATTCCTGTTGGTTGCGTTGCATATTAATAATTTAAATAGATAGGACAGTATATCAGATATATTTTAAAATCTTGCCATATTTTTTACGGTATTTTAAAATTGATGGCCTCTGGTTTACATGCAAGGACTCTGAAATAGAGTTAATACCTACAATACTTTGCTATTACATTCATTTTTAATTATCAAGAACAACAGGCAAAGTTTACTATATATTTAACAGAGTTTTATGTTTTGTCACAAGTACCTGAATTATTGATGTCCCACACATTTTATTAAGCATAGCATTTCATGAGAACAATAGTTCAGGGATATAATTCTACTACAGTTAAATTGTTAAGGCAGAGGGAAGAGCCTTCAGGAGCAATTCCTGAAAAGGGAGGGAGGAGGGTGAGAGGAAGATCAGTTCTGCACTTCTCTTGGTGTTCTGGGGAGTAAAGCCCAAAATATCCCAAAAGCTCCATTTCCGTGGGAAGGGAGGGAGATGGGAAGGCAGACATCATCCTGATTTTCACCTTGCTGCTGAAGAGCTGCCTCCCAAAGGGCTGTCAGTGCTTCCTCTAATGGAGAAAAGGATTGAGGGAGGGAGTTCCCAGCTTTAGGAGCTCTGACTACACCTGGAGCAGGTAGAGCTGCACACCTTGGGGAGCAGTGCCAGGACTGACACATCCCCTCTCACCCTTTGGCCTCCAGCCCTCCAGCAGGACTGATCCCTGCCACACCAAACTTAGACATGGGAAGCCTCAGAGGATGCAAAGAGCCAGAAACAGCAGCAGAATCAGTGGGAGTACCCTCAAAGGAACCACAGAGTGCCAGACCAGCCCTCAGCTCCTTCCCTCCAGTTCTGTACCAGCACAGCATCTTCTGGCCAAACATCACCTGAAGGTCACGGACAGGAAGGACACAAGCAAGGAGAAAGGCAAAGCCAGGGAGGGTCAGTGAGGCTCAAACCCAGTCCTGTCTCAGTGACTCGGGGTCACTTTGGCACAGTATCCTTGACAAAAGCCACAAGAGGCACCAAGGCCTCTTCCCTGCTGGCTTTTCCCCATTGTTGTTTTTTATTACTGAATAGACTGGCTCTGCTGGCCACAGTTATTTTTCCTCCACGACTGAAGTCTGAGGAAGCTGCCCTGGGGAGTGATTTTGGAAGCAGCTGCAATGTTTATTATTGGTGTGGGCAGATTTTTATTCCTTTAACAGCCATCTATCACACCCCATATGATTAGTTGCTATTTCTCACTGTTTGTCCTCAGAAAAGCTGGAAACTTTTCTGTCTGGAATGGGAGAGATGCCAGTTCCAGCTCTGGATACCAGGGAGCACAGCAGCTCCATCCTGCACCAGGACTGCAGTCAGGGCTTTGTACCAATATTGGAGAAGTCTTTTCATTCCCTCCCTATCAAGGTTGGGCTGATTTACATAGAAGTGTTTCAAATCAGCAAAAATCACTGCTCTCAATCCCATTGCTGTTTGTACTTTCGAGTGGCTGCTGAGCAGGAAATTTTATTCTTATCAGTGGGAAACCATTAAAACATGAACTGCAATTAAATTTAGCCTTTCCTCTCAATTCACTACCTCATCTGTATGCATTTAGGCAAATACTGATACCTACATTCATTCACAGTCTGGTTTTTCCAATTTTTTGCCATGTTAAACAATGTTAAGTGATCCCTTTACTATTTACTAAATGATAGTTTATTTTCCACTTGTGTAAAACTCTACTTGGACAACTGGAACTGAATAAAAATGCACAAATCAGCATTTCAAACAGCTTTCTACCAATTACAAGTTCTTCATGTGTGCAAGGCAACAAAAATATTTTTATTAAAACATGTTTTGCATTTCAATCTGATTTATAACACAAAAGAAGAACTTCATGTGATCAATAAAATTGAATTGTTTGTTTCCAATAACTGGGGCCAAAACCTTGGAGATGTTAATGAATGAAAATCAGGTGCAAGAAGATAATATACCACTTTCCTGAACTGCTTTTGGGTTTTGTTCTCACCAAATTTGAATTAATTAATTTTTGAGCTTTATTACTGGATGAAACTGCTTTAAACATAGTCTTCTTTCTGCAATTCCTGAAAACCACAGCTTTTAAAGTGGAGGCAGCCCTTCAGCAAGGTCAGTGCAAGTGTTTAGGCAGGTTTCATCCCTCCTTTCAGTGGCCTGAAGAATCAGAAAACTTCAGCAGTATATGTCTTGCTTCAGCATTTTCAGTTACTGTAAGCCTTTTAAATACATTAAATCAAGATCTTAATACAGATGGTGAGAATTTCACCAACTTAATTTTTTAGTTTAAAATATCCGATTATTTTCAAGTCATCCATTTTTATCGGCCACGCCTCCAATAAAGAATTCTTTGCAGGAAGAACATAAATCAGGGCCCAGGCCAAGAAAATGAACACCCACAGGGAGTGTTCCTGCACCACATCAGCCAGGGCAGCCACACCTGAGCCAAAAGAGAGCACACAGGTGCAAATGCTCCTGAAAATTTAACATGTGAGAACTAAAGATTCAGCACTGCCCTGATCTCTGCACACCTCGGTGCTTCTGCATCCCACAGGAGGAGAGGATTGTGGCTGCCCCTGGATCCCTGGCAGTGTCCCAGGCCAGGCTGGACAGGGCTTGGAGCAACCTGGGACATTGGAAGGTGTCCCTGCCATGGCAGGGACTGGAACCAGATGAGCTTTAAATTTCTTTCCACCCAAACCATTCTGATTCCATGGAGCTGGATGGATACTGAGGACCAGGCAGCCCCTTCACTCTCATCCAGCAGCCAGTTTGGATGGTGATCCAGCTTTTTGCACTTTAAAGGTAACAAAAACTCTCATCTCTTTCCAAGCTGTGGGTGGAGGTTGGAGAAACTTCCAACTTGTGTTATTTTAAGCAAAAGTGTTGAATTCAGATTGCCTTTTTACCAGATCACCGTGATCTACCAGAAAAATAACTGTCACCCACATAAAGGTATTTAAACTGCTACAAAAATTAGGAAACAAGTTTCATTGAAGGCAGAGCCTTCCTTCAGACTGTTCCAAAAGTCACTGAAAGTCTGTATCCAGCACTGGAGATGTGAAGGGTGACTTCAGGAATCAATGCTGATATTGGCTCCAAAGAGGAAATAGAGCTGACAGGGCAGCAAATTGATTTGGACATGAGTAATTACTTAAGTTATTAGTGTCCTTGTCTGTAGCACCACCTAAAGCAGAGATGACAGGGAGCTCAGGAGGAGCCTGCCAGCAGGGCAGCCAGAGCATGCACATCCTGGCACCCCCTGACTGCCAAAGCACCCTCCCAACTCAAATGTTGTGATGAACCTGTTTGTGCACGTCCCTCCTTGCAAGTGAGCCCAGTACCTGAGTTGTGTGGAGCAGCAATTCCTTGCAAGGGGAAAAGAGCATGTGTTGGGAAAAGCATGAAGGATGTGAGATGCAGAATGGAGGGGAGATGAAGGCAATAGTTCAAATGCACAGGTGCATGGGAACAGCCTCCCAGCCAGGGCTTGCCCTTTTTTATGATTATACTTACAGAAAGCCCCCACACACCCAAACCCCACTCTGCTGCAGTTTGGGCAGCCCCCTGTGGGGCTGCAGCACTGCTAATGCCACATAGCTTGGGAACCAGTGTTGCCCAGACAGAGAAATTAATTGGTGATGAGTTTAGTGTCCCTTCCCCACATGTACCCAGCCCCTGTGCCAGCAAGGGGAATCCTTTGGGCTTTGTGCCCAGAGCTCCACCAGCACAGCCTGCAGGTCGTGCTCTCACCAGGGCTCAGTAGTGCTGAACTCCCTCCTGCACAGTAGGTTCCACTGAGTTTGGGGACACTGAGGTGCTGCTGAGGTGGGCACATTCCAAACATCACTGACAGCACAGAGCATCCATCCCCAGCTCCACCTCAAAGGAATATTACGTGGTGCAGGGAGAATGAGATCACCCAAATGCATCCATGCAGACAGAAGAGAAACAACAGCAAAACAACTCAAAACACAGGGTATATCTTCCAAACATTGGCCAGGAGGCATTTGGTGGGAAATGTAGGCCAGCTCCCACATGAGGGGCATGCATTTTTCATGACNCTTTAATGTCTTTGTACTGTCCTGGGTAGTCCAGCGGGGTGTGTCGCAATCCCCGTTGGTCCCTGAGATTTTAACTGCATCCCTGGTTTTACAGAATATATTTTATAAATGCATGAATTAACCACTTCATCTATAACAATGACCATGCCCATCCTTGATATTTCTAATCTTCAAACAGAAGTAAAGAGGGGTTTCCCCTCCTCTCCTCCCACCAGCTGCAGCTTGGCCCTGCTCTAGACAGGAGCAGCTGGGTGGAGAAGGAAAGGAGTCACCAAGGCATCCCTCACTCTCTAAAAAGCCCAGCTTGATCCTAGAAAAAAAGCAGGAAGGATCTGAGTCCTCCTTGAAGTGAAAAACCAGAAATAATACACCACATGAAGTAATAAAACACTGTTTAGAAATGAACAAGTGAGCAGCACGAGGAGGAAATTATCTTAAAAGATGTTTTCTTATTTGAATCCATTCAAAAGGAAACTCACCTCCTGCCCCAGCCTCAGAGCCCAGCTGTCTTGGCCGGCAGTGCAGGAGACATCAATCAGTGGGTGTTTCTGGCTGCTTGTGTTTCACCTCTATATTCACCACCCTATTCTGTGCAGACAAGAAAGGAGATGTGGGAAGCCTCAGGATCAAGAGATGCACAAAAGGAGCCCCCGAGTCCTGGTGGAAAACAGCCAAGTTTGTTTTGTTATGAGGATTACAGCAGAGGTTCACATCAGGCACACTCCTACCTGTGCTCGCTGTGTCTCACAGCTGCTGACACCTCTCAGAGGGGCTGTTTCACACTCCTCTCACTTGTTCAGTCCCAGAGAGCACGGCTGGAACTGCTGCAGGCCCCTCCTGCAGCTGGAAGCCAGCGATGCCCATTGTCACCACGGCTGGTGTCCTCGTCCCCAAAACCAGGTGAGTGGCTGAGGGAAGAGTACTCCCCGAGGGAGTTCACTCAGGTTCCCACCTTCAAAGCAAAAGAGCAGCTCACAAAAAGCACATAAGCTCATCGGGTTTCTTCTCCCCTCCAAAGACTGAATAATGGATGATGAAGCACTTTCTGTCTTCTGAACTTGCCCACATCCCTGCCTTCAGGACAAGGGCAGCATCCCCAGGTGTCCCACGGCAGCAGCACAGGCTGTGACCCCTCAGCAGAGGATGAGCTGCACCTGAGCTCCCAGAGAGACACCCAGGCCCTGTTCTGCACCACAGCAACACCCAGCAGCCCCGTGGAGGAAAAGTCTCACTCTGGAATTGAGCCTGTCTCACACGAGCTGCACCAAACCATGATCTGTGGGCTCTTCTGGACCAAGGGACTCATCCTGGGGATGTGCAGCTAAGAGTGCCCTGGCCACTGAGGGCGATTTGAGTGCAAAAGAAAACATTACTTTAAGGAAGCACTGATCTTTCTGAAGTTTGCAGGATAACTTGTCCCCATTTGTGGGCAGGACAGGGCGATCTCTGTGTCTGAGTGCCAAATAAAGGCTGTGATCACTGCCCTCTAAAGGGACACCTCCCATTTACAAACCTGACTTAAATTGCACTTGAATTCCAGTGCAGCAGCCCCCAGGCAGCTGAACACAAGGCTCTCCATGCAGAATCATTTCAGCATTCCTTCCTGGAGCTCCAACTCACAGATCTATCTCCCCACTCCCACACACCCCCCTGATGATGTGCATGAGCAGCACAAAACTCCTTTGGCACAAACAGGTATTTATGTTTGCCTCCTCCATCTGGGCCATATGCAAATACCCTGCACGTGCCCAGGAGAGCTGCAAGAGTGTTTGTTCTCTGCTCCTGGCCCTGTCCATGCAGCAATGGGAATCCAGGGTAAGGCTGCTCTCCTGGGGCCCCTTAAGCACATAGAGGAAGAAATTTCCCTCACATCAGCTTGGTATCAAAGGCCAAAGGACAGTGCTGCCTTGCCTGGCTGCCAGCTGGGGATTAAAGCCTCAAATCTGATGCTGAAGATCCTTTTCTGTGAAGACCTGGGCTGACTCTAAGTTCTGACTTCATCACAAGGCATGGTTGGGGCACAGGCACAATTTATCCCAATCCCCTCCAATTCCCAGGGCAGGCACAGCTCCCTCCTCCCTCAGGGCTGGGCAAAAAGCTGTCAGGCAGGTGAGATTCCTGTTCCTTTGCAGGTGTTTTTCTTTTGTAAACCACAAAAGCCGAGTGACAAGGAGTAGGTGATACAGAAAAAGCTTCAATCAGTAATGCCAACAAATGCTTCATATCAGCCAATATGCTGAGTGACAGCAGCCCTTTCACAGACCCTGATGTCTTAATTGCAGCTGCTCTGTGCCAGCAGCATTCCAACTTCCTCTCAGCCATGCCCACGAGCCAGCATTGAAGCACCAAAGGAAATTTGCTGTGAAAAATCTACAAGAAACTAGACCAGGGCCACAACAGGCGTGGGAATTGCAGCCGTGGAAGACACAGAGCCAGAATTCCAAGTCCCTGAGCACCCTGCTCAGTGAAGCCTGCACCAGGCTACAGGGCATTATACAGGAAAAAGATGACTCTTATTTGCTGTATAAACAGACTGCAGTGGTGTTCATTACCCGGGCTTGCATCTCTGTTCAGCCGTGGCACATCAAATGCAAATAAAAGAGAAGGAGTTAAGCAGCATTTAGCCGCACGTTGTGGGAAGCTTGTGCTGCTGAGGCGCTCGCTGAGGCATTTCCCAGGAAGGGAGCCAGAGCTCCCTGACAGCCCTCCGTGCAAATTGCTAACTGCTCCTGCAAGGCTCGCAGGGCTTTTCCTCCTTTCCCTTTGTTCTCGGAGCTGTGAACAAAAGGCATGTGAATAACTACTTCCCACATTAGCAAACACGACACAGAGCCGGTGCCGTCCACTGTTGTTTGTTTTCTTATTTACAGCTGAAAAATTAAACAAGAATATTAGCTATTAGCAGTAGCCCTTTACAACATGCTGAACAAAGCTCTTTTACAACATTGCTAGCAGCAGAGGGACGTGAGATTTTAAGAACCAGCTGCCTGAAAAGCAGCAAAGTAATACCCAGAGGTGGGAGCCGTGGTGGAGCCGACCTGGAGGAAAAGGGTCTGAGATACGGAAGAATCTCTGCCACAGTGACAAAAAAATTATAAAGTGGTGTTGGGGCATCCACAGCAAGTGACTGTGAACCCAGTGGGTCTCAGCACCTCTAAGAGCAAGGCAGAACATCTGGGCAGTCTGAGGCACTTGCAGCCTCTGCTGATTTCCATCCCAGGTCTTGTTAAGGCTGGGGAGTATTTTGGGCTGATAATGATGGAGGTGGAAGCTGGACCCTGAAAGTGTTCCTGATGTGACAGCTATAGAGTGCTGCTACTCGTTCAGGAGGACATCCTGCATTAGTGGCTCCAAACTGGCAGAGAGGGGGTTAGATGGGATATTGGGAAGGAATTCTTCCCTGTGAGGGTGGGCAGGCCCTGGCACAGGGTGCCAGAGAAGCTGTGGTTGCCCCTGGATCCCTGGAAGTGTCCAAGGCCAGGGTGTGCAGCAGGACTTGAAAACAGAACAGAAAGACTTTCAAGTGCTTCTGCACCTTTCCTCTGTAGCCTGTGCTCATTCTATCCTGCAGTTATTTTTAATTATAATTCGGTCCAAAAACAATTTCCAAGACACTTCTCTGCTGCCAGCATTCCCCAGCCCGTGTCCTGCTGGGGAGCAGCAGCACCTGACCCTGGAGCAGACCTGCCTGGCTCTGCAGGGCCACACACCCACCACCCCCATGCTGGCCGGGCTTCTTTTAAACACAATTATTTAAAGGAAACTTTGGCTTTGCAGCAAACCTCACTGAGGCACAGAGGCAAAGGGTGCACATTATTCCTCGTTATTTCATTTGTGCTTCGAGGATCTGCACATTTGTCAGAAGCCTTTTCCCCTGCCCTCTTCCCCTGCCAGCTCCTTGATCAGCAGCCCAGAGCCCCCGGTGCTGATGCAGAGCTGATCCCAGCTGGGATCCCCCAGGCCAGCAGGGCTGGAGCAGAGTGGTGGCTCAAAGCCACCCTGGCAGATGGCACCTCCCCACACTCCAGAGGAGAGCCCACCACACCCCCACGCAGCAGGAAAGGTTTGCTAGCAGGACACCCAGCCCAGGGGCAAACCTGCCCTGCCAGGGGCACGGGGACAGGGCGACCACGGCTCCTGTTTGCCTCTCAAGGGCTCTGCCTGAGACCAAAGATAGAATACAGATTGAAATTTTAATAGCCAGATTTTTAGATTCAGCAGCACCCTCCAACATTAGATTTAGGCTTCTCAGCTCGGAGGAAATAACAATACTGTGGTGCTCCATTTTTTTTTTTTTATTTTTAATATTAATTTCCCAGATTATTATGGAATCGGGAAGATTTGCTTTCAAATGCTAATTTTTTTTTCCTTTATTTTTCTGAAAGCACAATCCTCTGAGCTGGCTGGCTCTGTTTGAAGGCTTTGTTTTAAAATTAAACTTCCCTTCATAGAAATTTCAATAGCTACAATATTTCCATGGCTTAGGTGAGCCAAGAGCAAAGATGACCTCAAAGACCTGTAGCAACCCAGCTAAGCTGGGCTTTGCTTTGTGCACCCAAAGAGGGAAGAAATAGCCTGGAACTAAACTCAGGGAATGCAAAGCAGGATGGTTGTGTCTGGCAGTGCTAAAAAATGCAAAGGCACCAGGAGGGCACCTCCTGCATAGCTCATCTGCCTTCCAGCAGCAGCTCAGGAAGAACTGGGGCCAGAAGTGAAGCCAGCTCACTGAAGCAGCCAAAAAAAAAGCAGGTTGGGCAAAAAAAAAAGAAAGTATTTGAGTATCCCAACATATTTTCCTATCTTACCCAGTAACAAAGGGATAATTTGGAAGGATGACCAAGGTCCTTTTTACATGGCAGCTCTCCCAGCAGTCAATTCACACATCCAACAATATTCTCAGATTTAATTTTTCCCTCAGGCTGATTAACTCCTCGCAGAGGCACCTGGAGGTTCTGGGATAACATCTGCTCTACCTAAAGGAAGATGGTGGAAAACTAAAATGGCTCCAACTGCTCTGGGGGGGGGTGGTCCATGGGAGCTGAGTCCCAGCTATGGGGAACGGGGCTCAGCTTTGCTACAGGCTGTGTGTGTGTGCAGCCTTCACCAAATCATTCCATTTTTCTTATCCCATCTCTAAAGGGTAGTGTCTTGGGTTGCAATGCAAGATGTAACCAGCAGTGTGTGTTCTATTGCCAGCTGTTGAAACCCACTGGGGAGGGGTTTTCTTTATCTCTTGCATGACCCATTCCTCATAACTCCGGGGAGGAGGGGTGGGTGCCTTCTGTCAATGGGCAGCTGTTAAACCAGCTGGGGCAGTGTTTCTTTATCCCTTCCAGGACCCACCCTCCCTCCAGGGGATATCTGCTGTCCATGGGCCAGCCAGGCTCACTGCAGGCCTGAGACAATTCCAGCATCCCACTGGGAGAGGCTGCACCCAGGGGAGGAGCCCAGCATTCCCACCTGGATCCAAGCTGGCATTGAGAACAGCAGCACAGCCTGTTTGCTCTGCATTCCCAGAGGGAGCCCGGAGCCATCTCACCCCCACTGCACCTTCAGAGGAACCTGCACCTGCTGCAGGATCATTGCTCCAACAGAGCCACACCTGGCACTGCAGGAGGGCTGCACTGGGCTGCTGCCAACACCCTGAGCAACAGGGGGTCAGGCTGTGCTCTGACTCTGGCAGGGGGTGCTTTTTGTTTGTTTGCTTTTTTGTATTGCTCCATTTTAATTTTAATTTTCCTAGCGAAGATCTGTTATTCCTATTCCCGTATCTTTGCCTGAGAGCCCCTTAATTTCAAAATTATAATAATTTGGACGGGGGGGGTTACATTCTCTGTTCCAAGGGAGGCTCTGGCTTTCCCTGGTAGACACCTGTCTTTCCAAACTAGGACAGGTAGATAATCACATTTACCTACCACAGTTTTTGTGAGCTTCAAGACACAAAAGCAGTGAGGAAATCGTTCAGGAATTCAGAGATACCTCAGAGACACAGATCCCACCAAACAGTTTATAAAAAGCCAAGCTGTGCTGAGACCTCTCATCAGCAAAAACACTGGGCTCAGCAATGACCAGCCCCAGCTCCCAGACAAACACACACAAACACTGTTTTGTGTTTCAGAAATGCCGAGAGCATCTGTCAGTGAGCTTCCAAAACAGCCCAGAGTGTTTGGAGTCATTTTAGTGTTGCTTTTTCAAAGACACACAAACAACTTGAGGAACAAGCTGTACAAGGCTCATAAGCCACACTTCTGCCCTTTTCTTGCTGCTCTTCACAAAATTAATTCAAAAAGCCTCATCTCTGCTTGCCCTTGGCACAGTCCCCCCAGATATATTTTTACTGCCCAGTAAAGTGCAGCAAGTCCTTTTTTTCACTGGGTTTGCAGTCAGTGGACACCCAGAATTAACAAGCACCATTTTATTTATGGTTTTAATACTGGCCAGTAACCCCAAGGAGCGAGGTGGTGCTGCAGGGAAATCCCGCAGAACATCTATTTTTACTCCAGGGGCTGTTGGAGCCTTTTCCTCTCAAGGCCCCCCTGCAACCCTGACACAGAGCAGGCTGCAGAATGGACCTGGCCCAGCAGCTGTGTCAGCACATTGCTGATTTGTGGCCCCATTTCCAGTAGGATGAGCCCCAAGGGGGATTTGGGGGTTCCCATACCTTGTGCACCCCCTCCTGCTGCCAGGCAGAGGAAGGGGGAGGCATTTATTAGCTCTGCGTGTCCCAGAGATAATAAATAAGCAAATAATAAATAAGCAAATGTGGATCCTAGCACTGACAACTTGGCAGCTTACACCACACAGTGCCTGGCATGGGAAAGAAATAATATATATTTAAAATGAATAAGTTCTCTGCTGCTGTCAGTTCAATAGAAATCCATTGTACAGAACCCATAATTACAAGCATGGGGTCATCATAAGTCAATTTATTTCCTTTTTTCCTCCTTCCCAGTGGAGCTTTAAGGGAGGGCATATTTCTCTAAAGACCCCGGTGCATTTCAGTGACACTTGCCCCATTACATGAAATAAAGCACACCCCCTCACTTTCTACAGCCCTGCACGGAGCCCAGAGCCGGCACCACAGTCAATTCACAGATCAGGAATAACTCCTAATGGAGACAGCATGACAAAATTCACTTAATATTCTCCTTGGATTCTAAATAATAATATTGTCAACCCAATGAAAAGCAAGCATTCATTTGTATGTAAAAACAGTTGGTTATATCAGGCCTATTTATGTCTGCTCTGCCTTCCAGCTACAAAGATTTATGACTGAACACCCAAGGGACCTTTATATATCTATCCAAATTCATGCACTTTTCTCATTAACCTGTGTACTGGTATCTTGTACAACTTGGTATGAAACAATAATATAGATTTATTTTTTTCCTTTATACTTAGGCACGGGGAGAAAAAGTTCCTGCCAACAACAGAAACTATGAATAAACTCTCTCTGGGCTGGTTTGTCACACATAAATGCAGGTATGTATTTAAATAGACATAGATATGGTGAGTAAATGTCCACAGACATTATGGACACAGGTGTCTGTACACACACACAGGGGGGTTCTGCTCCCCCCTCTGCCTGTTTATTTCCATCTCCCTTTTCAATTCTACCCCAGCCTTCCCACCTTCTTGCAATGCCAGGCTTGTTCTTTCAGTATCTCCCTGGTGACAGGACAGAAACAGCTGCAATAAATTACTCAGTGTGCCTTTTTTCCATTAAATACTTTTTAAAAAGTGAAAGTTTGAAAGACAGGAGTGTGTTTGTATAGAGGCAGAACAACCACCTTTATAACCCCTGGAAAATTACTGCTGAATGAAGGAGGTGAAAATTGGGAGGATATGGAATAAAACCCAGCTGCTGTTCAGACTAAAGATACCAAAGTTTCTTAGCTTGACCATTTGGGTGGGTTTTTTTCCTAATTTTTTTGGTCAGGCTGACTATAACATTTCCTTTGTTTAAGTTTGCAGCCCACCAAAAAGAGACTTGACCTCTTACATATCCCTGACAGCTGCCTGAGCCCTGAGGAAGAGAATGGCCCAATCTTATTTTGCATTTTGGTGATGGGGAGGGCAAGACTCAGGTGCAGGAGGGGCTGAGCTGGCTGCTGCAGGGATGCTGGAGCCATCAGGAATCTCTCCAAGGGAGTAGGATGGGGACAGAATTAATGCTCTGCTCCCAACACCATCAAGTCGCTGCAATTCCACCTGTAGAAAATGCTACTCTTCTGGCAAAGCTGCTTTTTGAGGTGCCAGCAGAGCAACCAGGATCACCACAGCAGCAAATGCCTCCTGCAGCCCCAGGACTTCCCCGCTTCATCCTAAATCTGCCCATCACCACCAGCCACTGCCACTTGCCCTGTCCCTGCTCCTTCCTGGCACCTCTCAGACACAGCTCAGGAGCTGCAGGGAAATTTCTACTCCATGCAGGATTTTTTTGTGATGGAAACTGAGCATTCTGCCTTCCCTTTCAGGAGCTTGGGAGAGCAGTTAAAGTTTTGAAGGCACTGAGGAACAGAAATCCAGGAGATGTCTGTAATTCAGATCCTTGTGTATACTGAATTCTGGTAAAGTACAACTTTTCTACTTAAAAAAAGGCAAACAAAAACTAAACAACAACAACAAAAAAACCCCAAATTTTCCTCAGGAGAGCCTTATTCATATTTCCTTTCCGCTAAGAAGTGCTAATGTTTGTTCTTTGAGGCTTGGCAGGGAGGCAGGCAGGAGAGGCTGAGGTTTTTCTGGAACAGCAGCACATCCAAGGAGCATTTGCATCCCAGCCATCCTCAGAGCTGGACCTCACCCACCACAGATGCACTGGGAGGGCTGCTGAGGTGGCATTCCCCAGGCAGCGTCACCCAAAGCAGTCCCTCCCCTCCCAGCAGCGGCCAGGAGGCAGGACCTGCCTGAAGCTCCTGGCACTGAGCTGACAGGCTTCTTGCCCACCCTCTGCCTCCTCCAAGGCATAGCTGAGCCCCTTCAGTCAGCAGTAAAACAAACACAGGAGCCCGGGGGGAAAGCCCAGGTGTAAATCTTGGGGGTTTTATACTCGAGTACTGTGGTTTTTATGTTTAATAACACAGGCTGAGGCAGAGAAATCCATCTCAAGACCAGCCTTCCCACGTGTAGCTGTGGCTACACAGTGCTTGCTCTCAGGCCTGAAAATTCCAGAGTATCTTCAATTTTTTCTAGAAGTGACTCTTTAGGTACAATTGTTTACAGTTACAGGCTTCACCCCATGCTGCTCCATGGGTGCAGCCTATCTCCATCTACTTGCTGCAGGGGAATAAAGATGAGAAGCACATCTGGGTTTGAGGGCACAGCAGGGTCAGACAATGAGGATAGGCCACTCAGTTGTCCAGGAAAAATCTTCCCACCCCACAGAGTTTCTCAGGACTCTTGCTACAGGATTCAGGCCCTGAGCTGCCATCTGCCTTTGGGAAGTGTGCCCAGGACCCACATCAGGGGCTCAGTGTGTTGGATATTTTATCCAAGCAGCTCCCACAGAGGCTGTCCCAGGTTAAAGAGCAGCATGGAGGAACCTCACTTTTATTCTGCCATCAGCCCAACCCTCCTCTTCCTGTGGGGCAGGTTTTGGTCCAGACCTCATCCAATGAACTCCTCAGCAGTCAGCAGGACTTGGCACTGCTTTCTGAGAGGTTCCTGTGTATCCTCTGATAATGAGGCTATTGCCCCGAAGGTCTGGGAACCCATTCCAGCCCTGAAAATTATATATTATTTCTTTCCTTGGTAGAATTCCCTGCTCTGCAGGCTGCCATGCCTGTATACCCCATACATCATGGAATATGGTATTTTGTACACTCTCAGAGACAAAATTTGGACCTCCAGGGGAAACTTCATCCTTAAATTTAAGTATTTGCTGCAACAGGACACGAAAGAACTTGACGAGGGCACGGTGATGAGCAAAGCAGGAAAAGCCCGAGTTTATTTACAAAACTCAATTTTATACATTTCCAAAGGTGCCTGTGGGTTGGAGGATGAAATCCCACCTCCCAAACCACATTGGTCAAGACAACTGTCAATCAACTTTGTCCTCCTACCTAGAAATATGTAAACAAAGGACAGTTAGGAAAACAAAGCTGTTGTTTATAGTACAAGGTGTGGGAAAGTAAAAATTCTGACTCCAACATGGAAGACAAATCAGAAGGCCTAGAAAATTCCTCAAAACCAGGGTGACAAATATTCATTACCCAGCAAACCTGGGCTAGGCTGACTCTTGGACTTCCTGCTCTGTGAGGAGAGTCCCCACTTTGTCCCTAGGACAGCTGAGAAAAAGTCAACATTGGAGAGCCTCCAGTAGCCAGCACAGGGAGTCAGTGTGTGCAGCAGCAGGGATGACAACTCCCCACCCCTGAGGGACCCTGGCTGTCCATCCCAGGATGGATTCTGACTTGATGGATCCCTCTCTCTCCCCCCAAGGAGAAGAGACCACAGGCAAAAAAAAACCCCACAAGCTCCCTGTTTCCTGCACTTTATCCAGTCACTCACTGGGATTCCAAGCCATCAGGATGAGAGGAGTCCCCTTCCCTTGCAGGCAGCCTGACACGAGGGACCCATCTGGCTTTCAGCTCAGGGCAGGCTCTGCTGAGCTTTGCTGTGACAGGCAGCGCTCCTGGGAGGTCGCAGCAAGCACTGGGCACAGGGAGTGCTCACTCCCATGGGATCCCATGGCTGGAGAACACAGACAGCAGCCAGTGAAGCATTGCTCAGCAGGCTTTCCCCACAGAAACAGAGCCAAGGGCAGCTCCCTTGCTGCTGCTCAGGAGAAGCAAGTCCTGTGCCTCAGAGGCTCTCACCTGTGGGGAGGAGAAGAACCCAGCACGGGAGGCACACAGAGAAGTGTCCTCATCCCACAGAACACAGGGTTAACGTTCCACCAGTCACACCTGCAGCCTCCCTGGTTGCTCCTCAGGTACAAAACACCTCTGAGGCTTGATAACAAATGTGCCACGCTCTTCTCTGGTGCAGCTTCCCAGGTAAAAACAGTGGTTTGCGTGACTAAAGGGAGGGAAGAGTTGCAGAACGTGGTGTCAGCTTGCTAACAACCTCCTCCCAGAGTTACACACAGTTATTTTCTCAAAAAAACCCCAAAAATCCAAGGTGATCCATCAATTACTGTCTTTTTACCCTACATACTTTTCTATTATTTTGTACTTTTAAAGTGTTTTATATATTAACTAAATAGAATTTACAGCACACGCATTGATTTTCCATTAATCTTGCTTTAGCTGAGTCTGAAAAAAGTCAAACTCTTTTTTTTTCTGCCACGAGTCAAGCATATGCAATCATTTGCAGCACAACTGAACTCTTTGTAGCCCCCTTGTTGGCCACCAGCAGCCCCCAAACCTATAGCAAAAGAAGTTTTAAATATTTGATATCCAACAAGGCCAGATTGGATGGAGTGAATGGATCCCTGCTCATGGCAAAGGGGTTGGAATGAGATGATATTTAAAGTCCCTTCAAACCCAAACCATTCTATGATATGTGGCTGTATCCATAGAAAACTCTGGAAACGCACATTACAAACCAGATTTCTCAAATGCAGACACATAAGCACTGTTGTGTCTATGCCCCTTTCAAGGGAGAACAACGTTTTGGGTGGGGAGTAAAAGGAAGCCCTCAAAGGCAGGGCTGACAGGGAGGGGCCTGGCTCTCTCCTGGGCAGTTCTGGCAGTGCACAGCCAGGCTGGCACACACACAGGGGAGCATGGCTTCATCCATGGGAAGAGGCCACGGCCACCCCTGGGCCATGGGACAGGCATCCACAGGCCCACAGAGATGCTCTGCACATCCCACACCATCACAATAAACTCTCCTCCCCTCACCAGCCACTTGGAGGTTTCCAGATACAAAGCCATTAATGCAGGTAAACACATAATTTAACTAATGGTGTGCACACACAAGCAACTCAGCATACCTGGCACTAATACCTACAGGTTTTTAAATGGCCAGAGACAAAAGTGACAGAGACAACACAAAAACCTGCTGCTCCTGAAGCTTCCCAAAGTTCCCTGCTTCATCCTCAGTGCCATCAGACGGCCTGGGACAGAGCTGTGCCACTACAGACAGGAGGTGCCACGGCTTGGGGACAGTGCAGCACCAGAGCCTGGGGTCAGCCTGAACATGCTCTCAGTGACTCCCAAGCTCAGTGCTGGGCTTGTCTGGGACAGGGGTTGTTCTCTGCACAGCAGCTGCTCTGGGCCTGCTTTGGGTAACTCAGGGATGTTTTGGTCTCTGCTGAGCAGGACTTGCACAGACAAGGCCTTTCTGTCCCTCATCCCACCCCACCAGGGAGGAGGATCAAGGGGGCAGAAGGGGATCCTTGGGACCAAAGGGACAGCCCCTCTCACATGGCATCATGCTCAGCATGTAAAGCTGGGGAGAGGAAGGAAAGGGGAACGCTTGGAATGATGGTATTTGTCCTGCCAAGTCAACATCACACGTGGCACACATGCTGCCCTGGGTGTGGCTGAACACCTGCCCCTTCATGGAATGTGCGTGGGGAATTCATTCCTTGTTGGCTTTGTTTGTGTGCACAGCTTTTGCCTTCCCTGTTACACTGTCTTTTTCTCAGCCCATGAGGTTTTTTTTCACTTTTGCCCTCCCAATTCTACTCTTCCCCCATCCCATCAAAAAGAAGTGGGAAAAGAGCTGAGGAGGAGCTGAGCTTCTGAATGGGGTTCGATCACAACAGTGATTTAATAGTGAGTGAGGCTGAAAAAGAATTGCATCAGCCACAAAACATTTTTCCTTTTTTCTTTTAAGTGCCAATTATTCTGCCCATTGGTTTCCTGGTGTGCAACGTGCTGCCCCCAGCTTGCATTCAGCCCTGTAATGGTCCCTCACCAAATCCCACCTGAGCAGGGAGGGGGCTGAGGAGGCACCTGAGCTCCCTGGAGTGACATTCCTCCACTGCGGAGCCCCAGCAGTGACATTCCAGCCTGAGGAGATCAGGGAGGCTGCAGGTGCCAACCATCCCTGCCCACACTGACAAGTCCCACAGCAGTCGGTCCAGTGATTATCCTGCCCTGCAGAGAGCTGCAAGCACACCTTCAGCATGGCACAGGTGGATATTAAATGCTCTGTCTTGCACTCCTACTGCTCCACACCATCATTAGGACGAATGGGGGACTGGGAGAAAGTCAGGGAAGGTTGTGTCTTTTTGTTCCCCTGTGTGCTGAAGATTAATTTAGAACACATTAATTACATTTGGATGTGCCTGAAAGCCAGCAGAGCTGAGCAAGAGTCCTGGAGGTAATTACTGCAACAAGAAAATTATTTTGGCTGGGTTTTCTTCGCAGAATGGGGCAAAGCAGGAGATGGGGAAAGGGGCAGAGCACAGAGCATCCCTCCTGGGCAGCTCATCACCTCCGTGGGGTTCAGCTGCTGCAGCACAGGGACCCATCCAGCCCAGAGCAGTGACCTGCCTCCTGAAGGGCTGGCAGGAGTGAACTGAGGATATCCAAGGCACTCAAGCATAGGAACATCCTTCTTGGTGCTCAGATCTCTATCCACACACACATCCCTCATGCAGCTGCTCTCCTTATCCCCTCACCCCTGCTTCCCCTTCTCCTTCAAGGGATTCTGACATCAAGGAACCCTGGTGAAAGTCATTCTCAGAGCCAGAGGAGGCTAAAACTGGGACTAGGTCAAGTCTGTGTCCCGTTTCAAAGCACTTCACCTTCCCACTCACCTTTATCCATCTCTCCCATACCCCCAGCCCTCAAACACTTGTCTTGGAACAGAGACATTTGGCAGAAGAATGGACTAGATTTTGTATTTGTATGACCCAGGTGTTTTTTCCCCCCCACATATCTCACAGGCCTGGTGCATTTATTTAAAAAAAAAAAAAAACCCCGAAACAAAACAAAAAAAACCCACCACCACCACCACCAAGGAGTCTCTGCTCTCACCACATCCAGAGAATCAACAAAACTGAAGTTTTGTTGAGGAAATGCCCTTAGCACCACTGCAACAGCTCCAGCAGCGAGGTAGAGATTTGGGATTGAGGTATTTTGTGTAAATGTTCCAAAGCGGGGAATATTTTGGAGGAAATAAAAATTTCCTTCGCCCTATCCAACATGTGAGGAATCTGCTCTTCAGGCAGGAACACTTTGTGCTCAGCACCTACTTAGTCCCTTCCTGAGCTGCTCCAGTTTTCCCAAAATTCTCTTAAATTTCCTACAAAAGAAAAAGTGCAAACTCCCTCCCCCATTTTTCGACCTACATTCATTTATCAAATTGTGGCTAAAAATAGCACAAAGGATGCAAAAATGTTTTAAACCTTTTTTTTTTTCCCTTTTCTTTTTGCACTTTCTCTTTTTTAGCATCTATTTTAAGGCTGCTCTAGCACTTTTCAAAACACAACAAACGAGGGTGGAAGGGAACATTGCCATCCCATCCGTGGGGCCACAGGTGCTCCTCCAGCCCAGAGACAGAAGCCCTGAAAGAATGGGACCAGCAGAACCTCTGCTGATAGCCCTGGGGCTGCTCTGTGGTGAACTCCTGTGGTTTGGAAGGGCTCAGGTTTGGTTTAGGAGGTGGCCCTGCCTCTCTCCAGGTCCAGCTCGGGCAGAACCAACCCTCCAGCCCCACCCCAGGGCAGAACAAGCCCGTGGCCACCTCAGAGCTCACTCCTGGACCCTGGGCAGGCAGTTCTCCCTCGCTGTTCAGAGCACAGAGATCTGGGAGGCAGGAAAGCCTCAGGTCACTGAGCTGCCCTCAGCCCCAAAAACTTCCTAACACCTCCAAAACCTGCCTGCCTCTGTGGTGAAACACCTTTCCCAGCATGGAGAGGAATGTAAACAGCTTTTCCCTCACACTTAGTGAACTTAGAGATGAAGCCTTTGTGAGCATTTGTCTGGAAAAAATCCATTTGTCTGGATTTCAGATGAAGGAGGAACCTTTTCTGGTGGCTGCCCAGCTGCTGGAGGCCAACCCAGAGCACGTTTGCAACCTGGGAATGACAGAGCCTGCCAACCATCTTCTGACTGCAGGGACCTCTACCATTTCCACACAGGAGATCAGCACTCCAGGAAAAGCAGAAGCAGGAGGATTGCCACCTGCCCTTGCCCAAGGAAGCAAAACCAGTGAGAGTATTCAGCCAAAGGCTGGAGAAAAACTATTGGACAAGTGGGTTAAAAACCAAGTACTTTGCATGGAAATAATTACAAGCGAAGCAGCTGCTGAGCTGAGGCAGAGGAGCTCTGGTTAGTCCATTTCTGGTCTCCCAGCTCCTCTCACTCCTTACACGTGCAGTTGTTTTTGCAGCTGGTGGCAGGGCACAGGAGGAGGATATCACCTGCAACAGGGCCTGGAGGAGCAATGAAGGCTGGAATGATCTCACCCTTGTAGTGCAGCAAAGTGCTGAGTGTTCCTGTTATCACAGCTGTGCAGAGGGGACTTTTAACCTTTCCCTTCTGCTGCTCTCTCCTGGCCACTGCTCCAGCTCTCATCCTCCTCAAGAGCTGCGGGCTGGTCCAGAGGCACAGAGGGAACCTGCCAGCCTGAGGGAAGGAAGGAAGGACATTGAGACACTTGAGCCTGTCCAGAGGAGGGGAAGAGGCTGGTGAGGGGCTTGGAACACAAGGGAGGGAGCTGGGGTTGTTTGTCCTGGAGAAAATGAGACTCAGGGGTGACCTTATCACTCTCCACAACTCCCTGAAGGGTGGCTGTGCTCAGGTGGGGTTGGTCTCTTTCCCCAGGCAGCACTGACAGAACGAGAGGGGACAGTCTCAGGCTGCACCAAGGGAAATACAGGTTGGATATTAGGAAAAAGATTTTTACTGAAAGAGCGATAAAGTACTGGAATGGCCTGCCCAGGGAGGAGGTGGAGTCACCATCCCTGGATGTGTTTAACCAAAGCCTGGATGTGGCACTCAGTGCCAGGGTTGAGTTGAGGTGTCAGGGCTGGGTTGGACTCGATGACCTTGGAGGTCTCTTCCAACCCAGTGATTCTGTGATTCTGTGAACTTGCCCTGGCACTGAGCACACCCTCAGGCAGGTTAAGCACTGGGCTGCACCTCAATGCAGCCATAAAACCTCACAGCAGGTCCACCATAGAGCAGCTCAGCAGCCCAGTGAGGTGCACCAGCATCTCCCCTGAAGTCCCCAAACTGCATTACAGAGTGGTTTTAGTCTTGCTGCACGCTGGGCTTGATCACAAAACCCACAGCTCAGTCCTGCCCCTCAAATCTTCATTTCCCTCCTCTCCAAGCCCAGACCCTCTCCAGGCTGGCCAGAGCAGCCTCCCAGGGCAGCAGGAAGCCACAGTGGCCACAGATTTGGTAATTGCCCATCAGACCAGCATAGGAGAGGGGAGATTAAAGTGGATTTCAGTGTCAGCTTTACACTGATTCCTTCAGAGCAGCTGGGGCTGAGACTGGGGGAGAACCAGGGAGCAGAAGAGAGGGGCTGAGCTGCAGCAGCCCAAATGCCTGACCAGGGACCCTGCCCAGCCCTTCCTTCCCACTCAGCCTGACCAAACCCTGCCCAAGCCTGAACCTCCCCCTGCAGGTCCCAGCCCACCTCCACAGGAGCAGTGCTCCCAGTGCCCGCAGCCTGAGCCTCTTGCACTCACCCTGGAGGTCAAATAAAGTGCTGTCGGGTGCCAGGGGAGAACTGGGGGGGACTGCAGCACCCTGCCAGAGCAGTCTCCTGCACATTACTATAATATTTATTTAAGGAAACCAACCCTTTCACTTCTCAGCAGGCAGCATCTCATTAAATGTGTTGGGTTACTGGCTGCACCAAGCAGCTGCTGAAGTGTTGGAGCTGCTTGTCACCTTATTACAATCCCCTGCCAGCTGCTCCCAGCACTCCTGCCCTCCCCTCCATTCAGCCTCCTTTTTGCACTCCCTTCTTCCTCAGTTCTTGCACCCCTCCCTCCATGCCCCATCCGTAGCTGTGCTGCAGAACATACCATGGGCAGCCTCTCCTGCCTTAAAACCCTGCCAGCAGCTGGGAGCAGAGGGGATCTTGCTCTGAGACCTTAAAATCAGCTCCTAAATCTTGCAGCAGCCTGGCACAACCAGCCCCTCAGCCTTCAGGGGCTGGGAACAGCAGAGAGAAGCTATGGTGGTGGGGGGAAACTGAGTGAAAGCATTTCTTTACTCTGGACAACTTCCAGCTCCCACAGAGCGTGGTCTGCACGAGTTTTGCTCACCTGGAGATGGTCCTGAGGGTACTGGCAATTTCCAGAGCTGTGGCATTAACACACAGACCTTGCAACAACAACCTCTTCCCCTGCATAAACCCCCAACAATCCTCCCTGCCCAAGTTCTGCACTGACATTTCACTGCTCATCTGTCCACGCTGCAAATAAGACAATTTCAGGGAGAAATGAGACCAGCCCTTCCATTAATGAAAAGCATTGAGCATAAATAAAATTATACAAAAGTTGACCTGCCTGCAGATGAAGTGTCAATAATCAGCAAGAGGCTGCTCTGCCAAGGAAGATGAGCCAGGAGCTCAGTCCCAGGGCAGGGAGAGCCAATTCTGGGGGCAGCCCTGAAGTCAGAGCCAAGGAGCAAGGCCAGGTAAGGCACCCACAGAGCCCAGCCAAGAGAAAGGAGAAAAGTGAGCCTAAACACACCACCTGCTGAATGGCTGAAGGTGGATGGCTCACCTGGTCCCAGGTGAGGCTGGTCAGGCTGTTAGAGCTTGGAAAGGTGTGCAGACCTCTAGGGAAGTTCTCCTTCACAGTCCAGGGTGCCAGAGCCACCATCACAGGAGGCTCCAGGGTAACTTTAAGCTCCTCTTACACTTTGAGATTTCCTGTGCTTGATCCCTGTGGTCAGTTGCACCCCACTCTCACTAATTATGCCAGAAAACCCCAGACTGAGTAATTATCAGTGCACTCCCTGAAGGAGCTGTCCCCAGAGTCCTGCCTGGATAGGAGCACATCTCTCTGCTGCTGCTCAGCCAGTGCTGTCAACCCAGAGCCACCAGTGTGTCCCAGTGTGACCAGTGCTGCTGCTCCAGCATGGGGGGAGCAGAGTGGAGACCCCCACCCACCCTTCACCATGGCCATAAATCCTGCTGAAACCTCTCCTTTGACTGAAACCACCACACACTGCTGGGCTCTCTCCTCCAGACCCGTCTCCTCCAGCAGGTTTGTCCTCTGCTGATCTCTTCCACTTGTGCCAAATTCCATCCCTTTATGTTTCTGCTCTCCTTCACTTTCCGGGTCCCAGGAAACTAATGCATAATAAGCAGCTGTTGTTTTTCAGGCTGTGCATTTGCAACAGAAACAATCTGAACTCTTCCTCCTGCTCTAACAGAAAATGAATAAATAAAAGTTAAAAAAAGTAAAATCCTCCCAGAACAAAACAGGAATGGGAATGGCAGGTTTTGGGCAGAGCCAGATAAACCACCCCAATTTCTCTGGGCTGGGAAATGGGCCAGAAGGGAGATCAGGCTGGGGTTTCCATACTTACCCCAACCACCCTCACAATGGTTCTGCAGCTCTTAACGACAGCATGAGAACGTGAGGATTTGTGCTTGGAGAATTGTTTCCATTAAAACCCTTTGGGTGCTTTTAAGGGCTCTAATTCATTAACCTTTCTTTGGCTGAGACCGGCTAATGGATATCCAGAAATGCAAAAAGCAATTAGACAAATTCATGGGGAAAAATGCCTATCAACGTTATTAACCACAGCCCCTCAAGAAAGTGCCTGAGCTGCAGGCAGGAGAGCTGCTGTTTTCCCTGAATTGTACCTATTCCCTTGGCTGCTTTTGGAGATGAGGGTGCTGGGCAGGCAGACCTTGGCTCTGACAGCTAATCACTGTCCCCAAATTAAGCTTTATTAATGGCAAAGCCCAAGGATGGCCGACCTTTTAGAGCCCTCACTCTATATAGAAAATATTCAGGTTTTCATTTGGCCACAAGGCAGCTCCTGTGGAGAGTGGGACTTCAGAGAAGGTCACTTTTTGGGGAGTGGTGCAGCTCCTGCAGCAGCTCAGCAAAGCACAGCCTGGCACGGGCACCACGTGTACTCAGGCAGAGAGCTGGGACAGACACCTTCACACTGGGCCTCCTCCTCGATCCCAGAGAAATCCCCACCCACAAGGACACGGCAGCACGGGGTGGGGTGAGCTGGGAGCTCTGGGATGCTGCAGGTGATGGTGACAGCACTAACCCTGTCTGAGTGAGCCCTCTCTGAGGCACAGCACCTCTCCAAAGAGCAGTTCATCCATGGAAATGGGAACAAATGCAGGATGGTGAATGTGAACAGGACCCCTGAGCCCTGACCCAGGGAACGAGACAGGATGAGGTCTGGATGAATCCTCTCTTTTTCTAGGAAAGTAGAACCACCTGCAAATACATGCCTGGGGTATGCCAAGGTGGAAAATTAGGAGGGATTCTAGAGTCCTTTATGAGCCTTTTCTGAAGCTTGTCTGCATGTGATGATCTCCAGGGAGATGAAGTTATGATGAACCAGAGTGTGGCCCCTTCTTTCAGGATGCCCACGCTGGTTTTGTAGTGCTGTGTGGATGTGGCCACCACCACACACCCAGCAGGGAACCAGTGCCCCAGACAGGGACAAACAGAGAAAACCTAAAAGGAGACACAGACTAGAAGTAACAGCAATCAGCAGCCTTTAACAAACAGCTTGGGGCTGGAGAGGGTTGTGTTCCCCAGATTTAATGTGCTGTGCACACAGTGTGCTGTGAGCCTTCTCCTCTGGCAGTCAGGGCAGCGTTGAGGGCATGGCAAAATCAAAAGTGGGAGCCATGGGAGCTCCACCTTTAGCCAGTGAGAGAAGGAGAGCTCAGTAAAGGCTTCTGGCTGGCACCTACCAAATTTGTCAGCTTCCTTCCACAGTGGGGACAGATTCCTGCCAGCCAGAGCTACCTGATCCAACTTCCCTGAGGAGGAGCCGGCTGGATCCTTCCTGAGCCCTCCTTCACTCCATGTTTCTATACATTTGCTAGCAGTTTTCAGGTAGTGACAGCAGATATTCAGCTGTGTGCTCCAGGCGCTCACCCAGAAGGTGAACAGAACAGCAGACACTTGTGGATGTGGGTGAGAAACCACAGCACTGGCTACCCCAGAGGCTGATCTGCAGCTGCTGAAAGCTTCTCTAGAGACCTGGACCTCTGCCAACAAGTTTCTGGGGCAACCACAATGATTTCCAACTGGGGAAAGAATTGCCAAGTTCTTCAGAGAGTTACATCCCTGCAATGCCTGGGGAGAGCTGTGTAACCCTGCCAGGGGGGCTGAAGGCCACCGAGGCTGGGGCTGCAGGAGGTGTCTTCTGTTGTGTGTGACAGGGACAAGACTGTGGGATCATGGGGGGAAGGCTGTAAGGAGGGAGCTGCCCCTGACACATGCCCTGGTGCAGGAGTGGGACTGGGGGGAGATGCTGAGCTGCAGCAGGTCTGTGGAGTCCGTGCCAGATGTGTCCCCAGCAGCCACAGCTGGATGGAGGCTTTCTCTCAGCGGCTCTGCCCCAGCTGCCTGGATCTGCTGGAGCACAAGGAGAGAGATTTTCACTTTCTCCTCCTGGCTGCTGCCTGGGCAGGTTTGCAGGGACCAAAGGTCTTGAAGAGGAAGAGGAGGAGGGCTGATTACAGTCCAAAACCAAATCAGAGTGCACTGAAGGGCATTTTCTGAAAGTGCTCTTGTCATTATTTAGCAGATGCAGAAGAAATGATATCAAAGAGACTGAAAGCTCAAATTAAAGCAGACTTTGATGTTGAAATGGATTTTTTACAGTTGTAGAAAGAATGTTCTTGTGAAAGGGCTACATGGCAGTGTCAGGCTCTGCTGGCCCTTCCTTGGCCAGGACCCGTGGCCCCAGCAGCATCCTGCTCTCATCCCTGCCCTGCTCAGGACAGGGTGACAGTGCTGCTGCTGCTGCAAAGGGCTCCAGCTTTGCTCAGAGTTCACTGTCAAAGCTCTTCACACAGTGGCTCAGCTCTGCTGCGTCTTCATTTTTTGTTTCCACCTCTTCCTTCCCCCTTCCCCACCATACATCTCCCCATATCATATCAAATCAATCATATCAAATCAATCATATCAAATCAATCCAATCATATTATTCTTTTCCCTGATTCTTATAAAAATGCAGGAGTCTGATTTCCCACAGATGCCCTCCTTGTATCACTTCACCATTTCTCATCAGGCATTCAGCATCATGGGTGCCTCAGGTCTGCTCTGGAGCTGACCTCCCCTGGCGTTCCCAGCAGCTGCTCTCTTCAGATACCTGTTTCCAAGTCAAGGCACTCACAGGGTGGGCTGGTGTTCTGGCTGTTGTGTTGTTGGGTTCTTTAATCACAGTTTATGAAACATCTGCTGTTTATAAATTATTTCTTTTGAATGTCATAATCTTTTCAGTTGTGTGAGCCAGCAGGCACCCCTGAGCAGCAGAGCAGTGCTGCCAGCTCTTGGAACTGGCACGGGTTCCAAAGGCTGTGCTGGGATGAGGTGTGCAGACCCCAATCACACATGTGCAGAGGGCTGTGAGACCCTGGCACGGGGTGCCCAGAGAAGCTGGAGCTGTCCCTGGATCCCTGGAAGTGTCCAAGGCCAGGGTGGACAGGGTTTGGAGCATCCTGGGATGGTGGAAGTTGTCCCTGCTTAAGGCAGGGGGTGGAATGAGATGAATTTTGAAGTCCCTTCCAACCCAAAGCATTGTCTGATTCTGTGTACACACCCAGCCCTTCTCTGTGTGTGCCACAGGGAACTCTTCAGAGTCACCTCCAGGCCACAAAAGTCCTCAGAGACAACCACAGCATGGGCACAAACTCAGCCTCCACCAACCCTGGCAGGCAGGGACACACACGCTCAGGTGTTTTGGGAATGCCTCAAAGCACAGATAAGACCTTATCAGGCAGACTTTTCCCAGAGGAATGATCCTCAAAAGCCTCTGATACAACACCCAGCCAAGCAACAAACCCATCTGTGCCCAGCCCAGCTGGTGCTGCTCTGTGCAGGGCTGGAAATGCTGATGGAGTGTGGAGGAGCAAAGCCTGACGCTGAAAATCTGCTTTGTGGAAAATTAAGAAAGTACAGGAAATTTCTGAGGAAAAGAACCAAACCATGTAACTGATGCATTTGAACATCAAAGTGCTCTCAGCCAGCTCTACCCCATTATTTATGGTTTACTCACGGGTTTAATTTTTCTGCTTTGTTTTTTTGTTCATTTGTTGTTATTTCCTCGAGAGAACATGAGAAGCCTCTGGGGGATCAAAAGATTTTCTCATTCTGCTTAGTGAAAATTCTCTAATGGTTGTAAAAACAAGGCAAAAATCAATAGAGGATTATTATCTGCAGGGATTCAGCTGCTTTCTGCCTCAGTGACAGCAGAGCTTTGCCAGACTGTCCCCCTGACACTGGCTCCTGCTCTGGTACCAAAGTGGGAAGGAAAGAGCAAGCACTCCTTTTTCACCAAGGAAGGCATATTTTAACTTGTTTTGATTTTGGACACATCCAAGGACTTTTCAGCCCCAACCCAAACCTTAGACTGGCTCCCTGCACATCTCTGCAGGATGGAAAAGCCAAGTGGAGCTTGCAGCAGCTGCTGAGATCTAACTGGAGCTGACTGGTTGAAGCTCCCACCAGCTGAGAAGCCTCCGCAGGAGACCCAGCAATTTGTCCCCTTCTTTAAAAAGTCATCAAGGTCCTTCTGTAAAGGCAGATGGAAAAGGGGAAGGAGAATCCATTTCTGCATTTACAAACGTCACAAAAAGCCACAAAAAACTGCTCTAGGGGTGATTTCTTTTTGGTTTAGGGCTTTTTTAGGGGTGACCAGTGTGTGCCCTGTGAACAAAGGCCAAGGTGGTGACACAACCAGTTCCCAGTCAGGAGCAGGTGGTTTTCTAGAGACAAGGACAGACTCAAACAGTTAAATACCCATTGATGGAGAAAATCACACTTATGGCCTAACACCAAAACTCCTCTCAAGGAGTTCTCTCATAGAGCAGCTGCTCCACAGTCACATCCTCTCCGTGGTGTGGCATTGGCTCAGAAGCCAGGCAAGGTGAACAGAGGGACAAAATTGGATGAGAGCTCTTTCATGCAGGCACAGGGAGATGACCCACCAGAAGTGCCAAACCTCCCAGTCCTTTCTGCCAGGAGAGGTTTGGATCAAGAAGGACTTTTCAGAAAAGAAATACATTAAAAAAATAAAACCACAAAATAAACCGCTTTAATGCCTTCAAATAAGAGCCTAATGATATTTTACAAATAAAACAACCAAACAATGAATGAGCAGTGAGAGGGGAGACAATATAATGACTAATTAGACAATTAGGTTAATCCTCAGGAAATGAGCTAATTCCCAGGTAGATAACAGCCAGGGATTGATTAATTGTTATGCCCCAGGAGGTGCCACGCAGGGGACACGTCCTGGTTTGGATGTTCAGCAGGCAAAATTCATCCTGGGGGCTTCTCCTCCCTTCTGGGACTGGGCGGGCCCTGGGATCCTGCTCAGCCCTCCCAGCACAGGGACAAAGGAGGGGACGGTGCTGCAGGGGGTCACCACACACCTCCAGGGCCAGCAGGAGCAGGGTCACAGGGCAGGATTGGAGCAGGAACTTGGAGTAAATGAATGTTCCATGCAGCTGGGCTGAACTGAGCTGTGCCTGAGCACAGTGGGAGTTCCAGGGGCAGGAACTGGTGCCCAGCAGGGATGAGGCAGTGCTTCCCATGGACTAAGGGCCAGGAGGAACAACTGTAGACACCACTGTGCCTACAGGCAGGACTTTTATCTCCTCAAGATTAAGATGGAATTTTATAATCATATTTATCTTGCTTCAGTGGAGATATATTAGGGATATAATAGAAGTGGAGTCTGACATTCAGATATGAATTCACCACGTCAGATCTGTGTTGTGTTATCCTTTATTAGCTTCTTGTATGACATGATTAAATAACATTAGTTTAGTCTTTTACCCTTATTTTTGTCTTACCCTGAGCATCCTTGCTGGCATGGATTCTGTGAGCTCTGGTGATTTTTTTTTCAGCCAGTTTCTGAGGGTAAACACAGGCACACAAAGAACAGGCGGCCCATGTCACTGGGAAACTGGGTCTCTTTCTTCATTAGTGCAATTATGAACTCATTGATTAAGGCCCCAGCCCACCCAGTAACTCCATTTGGATAAGCAAAGGGGTGGGCAAGCATCTAAAGCAATTCCTGCTGGAGCTGGCAGGCATCCCTCCAGTCCCAAATGGAAGAACCAAAGCTCTTGAGGAAGCAGCAAAATGTGTGCTGCAAGCACCAGGGTGAGGTTTTCTGTCCCTTCAGGCAACCTACAGCTGCCAGCTGATGTGGTTCCTCACTGAACCCTCATTAACACACCAGATCTGGGCACTGCTCACACTGGGGCTGTGGCAGCTCCTGCTCCCCCACCTCTGCACACCTGGACAGCAATTTTGAACCTTTTTTAACCTGCCCATCATCACTTTTCCCAGCAGATGGAGCTGCAAATTGATCTCCTGCCAGTGGTTCTACTTTGCTGTAGCTCTCAGCACACTCAGGTCAGAGAAGGAGCTCTAGACCAGAGCCCCAGGACCGTGGTGCTGGTTTGCTGTGGCAGTGGTGCTGGATGTCACCACAACACCACATTGGCACACACAGCAAAAGCTGGTCCAGGCTGGCCAGGCAGGTGCAGGAAGCAAACCCCAGAGTGCTGAGACATCCTCATTGCAAACCCATCCCCTGCAGCAGCTGCCAACAGTTCAGCCCCTGGTGCAGGCACAGGAGAAAGGGATGCGATTTCTTTGCCCCACTGCAAGGCTGAGGATTAATCCTAACTGATATAAAAAACCTGCAAATTGGCATTTGGAGGAGAGGAGGGGGTAAGGCCAAGGATAGATTTTCTCCCTGCACCTGCTCTGGGTGTCTGGCCATGGGCACAAGCACCCCAGAGTGAGCTCTTGTGTTTGATCCACTGGTAATGGTTTGTGAGGTAATGAACTCATCTCTGCCAGGACATGGGCTCCTACATATTTGATAGTGATGCTGTAACATTGCTTATGCTCCATTTTGCCCTCTCTCCCATCTCAACAGCTTTCCCTGCACAGCTGCAGAAAGAAACCCTGGAAATTTTTTGTGCCTTGGAAATCTCCAGACGTTGTGTGTGGAGAGCCAGGATAGAAATGTGTTTAAGCTCACACCCAGCAAACCCACCAACCCCAGCATGATGTCAGTGGGGTGGCTCTTGTATTTACATTCATCTGCATAATGCTGAGCATGGGCCAGTGTTGTGGTTACCCCACAAACACAGCAGCAGCCAGCTGGAAATCCCCAAAATCCAGATATTGCACTGGGAGGGGCATCAGCAAGGCCAAAACACCTCCCTGTGCCTCCACTGCAGGGTGACCCCTCGTGAAACCCTCTCTGGTGGCTGCTGAGGGTGCAGAGCCGAGGCAGGGATGGTTTTCACAGACTCAGGCAGCTTTGTGAAGGAGGCAGGATGGAGGGATGCTGGGAGAAGGGTCTGGAATTCTGACATGATGGCTGGAGGCACGTTCACTGCAGGCAGGTCTTCCACTTTGCATTCCAGTCCAGAAATAGTCTTTGCTGAGTAGTTTCTGCCTCAAATCAAACTACATCCAGGCTCACAACACAAACAAGGCCTTTCCCAGCCCTTCAGCTGGATCCAGGGACCCCCCAAGCTCGCCTGTGCATGGTCTCAGCTTGACAAGAGCCAGCACAGCTCTAGGAGGGGCATACCAGCTCGTTCTTCAGATGTGCAAAGACAGCAGCACGTGCCTCCCAGCAGCACCATCTGTGCTACCTGGGGCCATCACAGATAATGGTTTGATGAAGAATTTATACATGTGTCCTACCTTGTCTCTGTTGCTGCTGGCACCAGCAGCCCTCAGCTGAGGGCTAAAACCTCACAGCACAGAGAACGCAGGGCTTAGCTAAAGGGAAACTCACTTTCCTTGGAAACGTCTCTGGGACAAAGTTTCTGGATTTCCAAGGGGAAGTGAGGCCCTTGGTGTAGGCTACAGGAACACCTTTGTCTCCCACATTCCTGTGGGGATGACAAAGCCACCAGGTGGGCAGCAGAGATGGAATGACAAAGGTCTCCAAAGGTTATTGGGGATCCCAGAGGTCAAAGCCTCCCTGTCTCATTCCCCAGAGAGGAGAAAACCCAGCCCTAACCTCTGCCTGGATGCAACAAGGATGCAACTGGAGAATCCAGGAGGTTTGACAGTGTACTCTGTCTTGCCAAAATGAAAAACAAAAAATTCCCAACAAACCCAGACACGTACAAAAGAAAATTCAATAATTTTTTTTCTAATGAATGCCGGTGGGGTTACTCTTTTTTGGTACTTTGGGCATTTACATATAAATTGCTCTGTAATGGCTCTGCCCTCCTTCTCTTCAGCGTGTTGTTAATGAGCTGTACAAAAGGTCAGGGGCTGAGCTGCTGCTGCAGCAGCACTGTGATCCTGTCCTCCTTTCCCTGCCACACTCCCCGCTGGCCACCCAGGGTACCAGGCACCCAAAAAAGCAATCAGTCACCTCAGCCATGCCAGAGGAGTCCTGTCCCAGTAGCAATGAATTTTGCATCCCTTTCCCAGTGAGGTTGTGCCCATCACGGAGATGTGTTACAGTGGCACAGCTGGCAAAGGTGCCTGGGCTCTGCTGGCACCAGCCACAGGAGGATTAATTGAATTTCTCAGGAGCCTCCTCCAGTCCAGAGTGCTCGTGGCTGCCAGCCTGATGGACCCCAGGCTGACAGTGCTGCAGAGCCCAGCATCACCCTGAGCGAGGACATTGGTCCTGAGACAAAAAGGGAAAGAGCCCCCAGCCAGGTTCATGCAGGGTGCAGGGACAGCAAGGAGAGGCTGGAGAGTTGGGGACAGGCTGCTCACCTGGCAGGAAGCTTGGGAACTCCAGGTGCCTACAAGCATAGCCCCTGGTCCCCAAAGGCAGGAGGAGGGTGGCCAGAGCCCCCCAGGGCAGGGCAGGCGGGAGCAGCAGGGCTGCTCTCGTTCCTGCATCTCCCCAGGAATGGAGAAGGCTTCCTTTGATCCATGCAGGCTGCTGCTCCAGTCAGCTTTTGCCCACACAGGTGCAGGAGGGAGGGGAAGGGACCACACAGCCATGGCAGAGCTGGGCTGGAGAGAAATGCCACTTTGGGTAACACACTTGGAAGTGACAGAGCCACAAGGCCTGTGACAAATTGCCTCCAAAGATGGGGGGGTGAAAGAAATAAAAGGAAAAAAAAGAAAGAGCAGCTTAATGCTGGAGTCTAAGCAGGGGAGTGGCTGCATCTGCAGGAGTAGGGTCCTCCCATTATCAGCATCATCTCATGGAAGATGAGCTGGTGCCTACAGCACATAGAGAGTGTCACATTTACACAGCTTTTTCAATCCCTCCAGGGATGGTCCCCTCCACCACTTCCCTGGGCAGCTTGTTCCTGACAACCCTTTTGGTGAAGGGATTTTAACTAATCTCTGCTCTAAATCACACCTGGCACTTCTCAAGGCTGTTTCTTCTCATCCTACTGCTTGTTACCTGAGAGCAGACACTGACTCTGACCCGGCTCCACCCTCCTGGCAGGGAGTTGCAGAGAGCAGTGAGCCTCCTTTTCTCCAGGCTGAGCCCCCCCAATTCCCTCAGTCACTCTTCATATGACGAGTGCTGTAGGCTCTTCCCCAGCTCTGTTACTTCTCATTGAACAAAATTTTAGTTGTCTTTAGCCTTTTTTTTTACCTCTTACTCAGCACAGCCATGAGATAAGTCAACCAGAGGAATGGTTTGAAAGTCTGAAAGAAATCCTTGCTGCAGCATTTAAACTGAGTGGTACCAGGATGATCTCAGGGACAGAGCACTTCCTGCAGTGCTTTGGTAGCTCCTCATGGGCAACTGTCTGGGGTTGCAATGTCAGGTGTGACCAGAGGTGTGTGTTCTATCACCAGCTGTTAAATCCAGCTGGGGCCATGTTCTTTATCCCTTCCAGGACTCACCCTCCCTCCAGGGGATATCTGCTGTCCATGGGCCAGCCAGGCTCACTGCAGGCCTGAGACAATTCCATCATCCCACTGGGAGAGGCTCCACCCAGGGGAGGAGCCCAGCATTCCCACCTGGATCCAAGCTGGCATTGAGAACAGCAGCACAGCCTGTTTGCTCTGCATTCCCAGAGGGAGCCCGGAGCCATCTCACCCCCACTGCACCTTCAGAGGAACCTGCACCTGCTGCAGGATCATTGCTCCAACAGAGCCACACCTGGCACTGCAGGAGGGCTGCACTGGGCTGCTGCCAACACCCTGAGCAACAGGGGGTCAGGTTGTGTTCTGACTCTGTCAGGGGGATCTTCTTGTTTGTTTGCTTTTTTGTAGTACTGCGTTTTTATTTTTAATTTTCCTAGTAAAGAACTGTTATTCCTACTCCCATATCTTTGTCTGACAGACCCTTAATTTCAGAATTATAATAATTTAGAAGGAGGGGGTTTACATTCTCCATTTCAGGGGAGGCTCCTGCCTTCCTTAGCAGACACCTGTCTTTCCAAACCAGGACAGCAACGTATGAGCTTAGAAAAACAGAACAAGCAGGTAACAGGAAAATAACCTGGGAGAGATACCTGCTACTTCTTGCTTGCAAATAAACTGGAGATGCCAGAAGCAGAAGTTTCCCCAGGGATCTAAAGGCACTAGGGAACAACAAAGGGACAGGGAGATCAGGTCCCAAGAGTCACCTCAGGGTACAGAGTTGTGGCTCTGGGGTTGCCCTGGTCCCTCCAGGAGTGCTCAGGCACAGAGCACCCTCAAAAGCAATGTCCATTAAGAGCAAATTGCTATTGTTCGAAGAAAAAAAAAAGGCTACATGAATTACCACCAATTTAGTATAATTTAAAGGACAGCCTTGTCCAAGGAGACAATTAAGCATTTCTCAGAACAAAAAGGGAGGTAAACAGGCTGAACAATAGATTTCAAAAGCCAGAGAGACTGTGAAATCCCTCTTTTTACTAATACTAATCATAGTACTGCAATTAAAATTGTTGCCTGGAGGAAGGAAAGGGAAGCTCGAACCAAGCCTGTTGGATGATCCCACCTCAGCACTGGCAGGACATGGTTCCACTGCTAATAAAGACCCTCAGAAAGCCATTGAGGGACACAAGTGGTGGTGATTTCCACAGCGGTCACAGGCAGCCGGGCCAGGGTGGGCACAGCAAGCCCCAGGAAAAGCAGCCTGTGATGGCCGTGGGTGCCTCGAGCCTTCAGGGGCAGCTAGGGACCACCAGTATGGAACAGCACCAGCAAAGGGGTGCTCTGCACTCCTGAGCACCTGCCAGCTCCAGGCTGCTGAGAGAAGCTCATGTCCCACTCATCACAGTTCCCTGGAGCCCTCCCTCTGAGATGATTAGCAAAAAGATGGTTTAGATGATCAGGGCTTCTCCCTCCCTCTCCCGTCACCCTCCCAGGAAGCAAACCCTGTTTGCCATAATTGATGGACACAATTCCCTGCAATTAGTATTTCAGCAGCAGGTAGTTAACCCTCGGGGCAGAGCTGGATGTCTCTGTTTGGCTTGCTCTGCCTGGCCATGAATTCAGAGCAAGCTCTTCAGATTCCTGTTTATTTGCTGACCGATCAGAGCAGGCAGCCCTCTGCTCCTCCATCCAAAAAAAGCTCACTGCTCAGGATAGCAACATGCTCCCTCAATCCCCCTTGGATGCAGAGCCCATCCCAAAAAAACCCCGGGCCATGACAATTTCCTGCTCCAGTAACAAGGCTGAGGTCCTTTCCCTGCCAGAGTGAATGCAGACACTAATGCAAATCACCCTAATGACCCCAGAACCCAGGCTGATATTTAGACAAAAAGAGATTTGTTTATCCTCTAAGTTCCCAATAATCTGCATTTATTTTAATTGGCACTCATGGCAAGAGCATTTACAGGCAGCAGCTGGGAAGGTGTAATTATGTTACTGTCTGAGGCACATGCACAGCCTACGGGGATTCTGCTCACTGAATAAAAAGGCAAAAAAGACCCCAAAACCAAAGAAAAAGGACAGCCATGAAGCCATGGGCCAGGTTGTCCAGAGTGGTGGTGGACTCCTCATCCCTGGAAGTGTTCAAGGCCAGGCCGTGAGGAATTGGTCTGGTGTAAGGTGTCCCTGCCCACAGCAAGGGGCTGGGATGAGGTTGTTTGTTCAGAATTTAAACCCCTTGAACCCAAAGCATTCTGTAATTCTGTGACTTCTCATGATCTGGACCAGACCCAGGCCAGCATGGAAGGCTTTGGATGTCACACAGACAGCACAGTCAGTGCTGGACAGGGGCTGGTGTCTGCTGGGATTTCCAGGGCACTGAGGGACAGTGGGAGAGAGAACCTTGCAGGGGTTATGAAATGCAAGAATTTTCCTGGACATATAAAAAAAAATCATATAATCATAAAATAGCATGGGTTGGGAGGGACCTTAAAGACCACTTTGTTCCATCCCCCTGTGATAGGCAGGGACTGTCTATCTCCCACTGTCCCAGGCTGCTCCAAGCCCTGTCCAGCCTGCCCTCGGACACTGCCAGGGATCCAGGGGCAGCCACAGCTTCCCTGGGCACCCTGTGCCAGGGCCTTTCCACCATCATAGCAAACAGTTTCTTCCTAACATCTCATCTAAGCCTATCCTCTGTCAAATCTTCAATCTTTCCAACTCATATTTTCTAGACCTCTTGCACTGCATGATGCCTGAAGGCGTGGAAACACATTATGGCATTTCAGTGAGCCACTCTTCATCAGCTGAGTTCTCTTGCTCCAAACAAAAGGTGAAATGTGTCGACTCTACACTTAAAGGCAATTTAAGTCCAGCCTTTGGGTTTGCAGTTGGGTGGATCCAGTAGCATGCACAAAGGCCATGGCAGCTCATGGAGATGCTGCTCCCCAAACTACAGCTAATTGTGTTCATACCTCCCATATTCTAATTAAACCTCGGTTTTCTGTTTCCTCCTCACAAAATAAATCTTTACCAGCTGAACTCTGTCGCAGAAAACTTTTTGCTTGTGAATAGCAATTTCTTTTCAGATCATTTTTAACAATATCACAACATGCCTTAACCTCTGTCTTGAATCCTCCCTGTCCTGGATATATTAACAAAACAGCTGAGAGCCAGCCTGGTCAGAATATTTAAAACTCAAATGGAAAAAAAAAACCCACCCAGGCTAACCGCTAGTAAAATATCAAACAATACACCACCACTTTCCCAAATGAACAAGGAGGAAATGCCAGAACACAAATGGGGAACTTTACCAGCACGAATTTCCTCAGCCCCAGCATAACAGGGCAGAGGCATCCCTGAGGCTTGGGGCTGTCACGGGGCTGCATCAAACACTGGAGGCTCAGAGACCATGGCCCCACTCCCAGCCTTTCCCCCTCCCCAGCACCTCTGTGTCACTGTCAGCCAGACTCAGAGGAGCCAGCTCCTAAAGTGTAATTTGTTATTCTGTTACGGTCATTTTCTACATTAATTTTATGCGGCATCAAAAGCCCTTTCATATGTTAAACTCTAATTCATATGCTAATACCCAATTTATGGCAAGTTAATTATTTTTTGTCCAATTTATTACTCGGCGCTCATTGAGGAAGGGAGAGGTGGCAGCGGGTGGATTTTGGCTCCCGGCCGTGCGGGCGGGGCAGGGCTGAGCCGGGTCCGTCCCATTTCCCGGCTGGGATCCACAGGGCACATCCCTGAAACCTTCTCGGGGCTGACCCGGCATCCCAGGGCCCTCCAGCTGTTTCCTTGCTGGTGGCATCTCTGGCAGAGAGGCTGGAATATCTGCTCCAAAGCTGTGAACTTCTCAAACCGCCGGAGCTGCTCCGCTCAGGTCTTGGGTTTGTGCTCCAGAGCATGTGCCAGGAAAGCAGGGATAGGGGATTACTGAAAAAAGAATGGGATTTGCAAATGGGTAATGGAATGATCCAGGCAGAAATCAGAGAAGAAATGGAACAGGCACTCCCCTCTGCTTACAGCAGCAGCATTCTATCACCACTTCCATGGGGTTTGCCCTGTCCTGCTCTGTGCCATGAACGTGGAGCAGTGGCTGCAGTTTCCCACAGACAGGTTCTGGCTGCTCAGGACGGACAGAGGAGATGGTGACAGGGGTGTCCCAGCCCCTGACCTGAGTGCACAGCCCATGTGCAGCACATTATACCACCCTCCCTCCATCCCAGGAAGAGTTTGGCACATCAGGAAGGGCACCCAGAGCTGCCTGTGATCAGAGCTGTGCCAGTGGGACACACAGCAGCTCAGACCTTGTCCCCTTTCCTCAGCCTGCCACCACAGGTGGCACTGATCATCCAGCACCACACCAGAGCCAAGCAGAGAAACACATGGATGGGGCGCAGAGCAGGCGTGGAGAGAACATGCTAAACATAAAAAAACCCACCACGGCAGTTTAGCCTTCCCCTTTTTTTTTTTTTTTTAAGAGTCTATTTTCTGCTTGAGGAAGCAGGTGCATTTCCCATCCTCAGAGCATCAGCAGCAGACAGGCTGTCAGAGGTGTGATGGCTCCAGGACAGTTGCACTGCCTGGGATTTCACATTCCTGACACATCCGATAATTATGCCAAATGAGCTCACCTCATCTTCAGCCTTGTGAGCTGCACAGATTAAATTAAGTGAAAGCTGTTCGTGTCACAGAGGAGGAAGGCAGGAGGGGAGAGGCACCAACACCCTGCTGTGCAGTGGGATGGGGCTCAGGGGTGAGCAGATGATCCACCCGGGAGAGTGAGGGTCGCCCCTCTGCCTGCTCCCAGCTCCCAGCCCTGCCCTGGGACACGCAGACAGCACCACTCTCCCCTTCCCCAGGGCCAGGCATGGCTTCTCCCCTCTCCCCAGCTCTCTTTTCAATTAACCCTTTTTCTCAAATCCCACACGTAACACCCCAGCCCAGCCAGGGGATTTTGAGCACATATATTTTTTGATTCTCCGTCTTACATTTTTAGCATGGAAACCTCTATGATTTATTCCAGTGATATGAAGGAGCTTCCACTAGGCAAAATGAAGCTGTAACTCCCTCAAGCTAAACTCCAAATTCATTTCATAATCCTTAGATAAAAGCTTAGAAGCCAGAATATTCATTACCAACCCGGGCTCCACGAGCAGCTGGGGTAGTAATGGAATGGAGCAGATTTGACACAGGGGATGTTGCTACAGAAATTAGCCTGTCATAAGATTACAGGGACTAAGTGTTATTGGGTGATAAGGTGTGATGTGTTAATATTAAATTATCTCACCAGTTTAAAAAAAATTAAACAAAAAAAAAAGGCACTGATGAAACTCACATTTATTAAAAGCCCTGAATATGATATTAAAAGATCTAAGACAAACCAGTTTGTTTCTGTGCTGGAGACCAAATTGAAAGAATTCTCCAGGAGGGATTCCTTTGAATGGAGCATTACAACAATAACACAACAAAAAAGAGCCTTTAATAAATATTGGGACTAAAGCCTTAAATATTGCAGACTAATCTCTCTTGGGAGAGTTCATTAACCCTTCATTCCCTCCCTTGTTGCATCAAAACAGGGATTAACTAGAGAGTATTTCCATAAAGCTCCATACATCCCAAATTCTCTGTCTATAGCAACAATCACACTGTGCCTTGTGTGACACAAGGCTGGGACAGGATGCTAACAAAGGTTTCTGGGAAAAAAAAAAAAAGAATAATAAACCAAAGCACAAAGCTTTTGTCCAAGTCACTGGGACCAGCAAGATAACAACAGGGCCACTGAGTATCTGGAGTTTGCTTAAAAATTTTGATTTGTTGCTATCAGACAGCAACAAACAACAGTGGGAACTGATGTGCATTTGTTCTGGGCCATGTGGTCACATCCATCACACCTGCCCACCAGTTTAAGTCACCACAGAGAAGCCCAGGGTGAATTCATGGCTGAATTTGTGGGACATTGGGACAGGGAGGGATTTTTGAGGCAGGCATGGAGCAGTGGGATGGGGGCTGTGACCCCCATAACCCCTACAGACCCTGGCAGTGAGAGCTGGGGGCTCTGTGGGGTGACCCTGCCCTGCACAGCATGCACAGAGCTCCTGTGGGGCTCCTTGGAATTCTGCATTGCCTGGGCATTCACCTGGACTTACACCTAGGCCAGAAATTAGAAGAGGTTCTCTAATCTCTTGGAGCACTAGAGCAAGAAATATATTTAGCTTTAAGAGGCTGGGAAGTTCATTAAAATAAAACAGCAGCCACTACCTCCAAGCAGGACAGACGGGATCCACCAGCCCACACTCCCCACAGGCATTTCCCAGTCTGTCCCTGTCACCCACAATGAATTGTCACCCCAGGGCACTGAAGGATCTGTGGGAGGGGTCTATAAACGTGGTCTACAGTCCTAAGCCCCTTAGACCCTTAAAGAAAGCTCTAGGAAGTGGTCTATAAACTCCTAAAACCCCCTTGTGATGTTTTCTCAAATCCCAGCTGTTTTTCCTTTTCCCCTTGAAAAACCCCAGTGCTGTTGCCCCGATGGCTGAGGGAAAGGTGAAGGTGCCCTGTGAGGGGTCAGGGAGCAGCACCTTGCCTGGGGAGGCCAGAGCTGGGCAGGCAGAGTGCAGCCCCTCCCTGCCCACCCACGGCTGCTTTTCAGAGGCTCCAAATTATTGCCTACCCTGCAACTCCTGAACCTGTGTTTTGCCCTGCTGCCCCACCACCTCTCTCTCCATCCCATCATGTTTCCCTCTCCTTGTTTGAGTTCTCACTGTTGTACAAAGTCAGGGCACAGCCCCCTCTCTCCTGAGAGATAAAACCACCTCTCCCCCTGCCCACACGCCCTGCAAGCTGGCAGTGAGCACAGTGCAGCTCCAGGAAAGCCAAGGACCCTGCCCACCCTCTGCCCTGGGACGAGCGGCAGCGCTCAGGCTCCAGAGATGCCACAAGTGGCATGTTCTGCCCATGACCCAGCCAAATGAATAATTCAAACCTTTTCAAATCCAGCTGCCTTATTGCTTCTCACTTCTCATTGCTCTGGTGCACTTGGCACAGCTCTGGCTTCACGTGAAGCAGAGGAGCTGTAGAGAGGAACCTGCACTACCCCACACTGACTTCTGACCTGCAGATTGTTCCACCCCGAGCTGCCTGAGAGCTGCCCTGAAATCAAACCACGGGGAAAAAGAAGATAATTCTTTTCTCCCCAGTTACAGCCAATTCTACAGCGGCTGGATGCTTCTGTTCTCTCCACACAAAGGATTACATTTTTAAAAATATTCTTTCTTTGAAATCTTTTGTGACCCTTGAGCAGCATAAAAATAAAACCCGGGGATGCCGAGCAAGGCTGGAGATCCACTGGGGGGACTCAGAAGCGAGTGCAGTGTCGGCGCTTAACAAATAATAAATAACCAGCATTAATTATTGATCACAACCCCAGCTAATCAAGTTCCATCCCTGTGGTTACCACGCTCTCAAAGCCCCCCTTTGATAGAGCCCACGAAGGGCCTTGCTGCGTGTGGTGCCCCGGGAGCCCGGCGGGTGCTGAGCGGGGACTCGGGAGGATGGCACCCCCCCGCAGGCAGCCTGCCCGCCTCCAGGCCCCCCGTGGTATTCTGCACACCCAGAGCATGCCGTGTTCCCAGGGAGGCAGGGCTGGGGCAGCATCCCGGGGCGGGGGTGGGCTGGGATGGGCTGGCACAGTCTGGAATTGCAGCGGAGGGAAGCGCAGAGTGCTGGAGCTCCTTGTGCTTTGGCTGCACAGGGAGTTTCT
>VYXD01000762.1:113582-133033 GCA_013397195.1 Hylia prasina
GCTTGTCCTGATAACAGAGGAAACTCAGCAGGTCTCCAGCCAGCCAGAGAATGCTCACAACACCCATGACAGACACAGCATGGCCTTTTATCACACTGAAAAAATGCTCACCTCCCTTCACTTTATCTGAAAAGACACCTCTCAATGTCGCTTACCCAGAGAAGGCAACAGGAAGAACTACACAAACATGTTATGCTTCAGAGTGGCTTTTCTAACACAAATACCACGTGTGAATCCCCTGCCTGACCCAAAACCAAGGCAAGTGCATGGGGACAGCTGGCAGAGCAGCCAGAGGGCATCTCCCAGGCACTGACAGCTCAACAAGCCATCCTCCCTCGGGTCAGCCTCTGCCTGGGCACAGAGAGCCAGCACAGCAACACATCAGGCCTTTCTCCTTGGAATTTCACAGCTTTGGGTGCACAAGGGTGGGGTCTGGCTGGGTTTGACCTGGGAAACATCCATAACCCCAGTCTGGAGGAAAGGGCTTTGTAAGAACATTGTTGATGTGAGGGGAGGATCCAAGAGCCACAAACACCAGCCTGGACGGAGGCTGAGGGCTGGGAGGGATCAGCCCCAGCTCTTTGGCCAGGAGGTTCCCAGGCACCAGGTGGTGGGAGGCAACAGAGAGCCTTTCTTCCTACACCAGCATCAAAACACCACAAGCCGTGCCTGAAGGCAGCAAGGGATTGATTACAGCTCCTTCTCCTCCTACTCCCTCTCCCCTTTCCCTCCCCAGCAGCTGGAGTTTGCTGCCAGTGCCACAGCTCTGAAACCATGGCCAGCAGAGCTCACCTGGCCCTTTCCCCAAGGAGGAAGCAGCACGAACATCTTTCACCAAGAGCTGGCAGGTTTTCCAGCCTGCTGTGTTCCCCTGCCTTTGGGCTGTGCTCCTATTTACCCACTCCTGAGGTGGATACAGCAGCTCCTCCCTGTGCAGGTCATCCAGCTCGGTGGGAAGAGCTCTTGATTTCATGGACAAGTATTTGTAAGAAGCTCATGCTGGAGCCTGTGTTTCACCTCCCTGTTTTATTTTTAATCTTCATTTCATAGAGCTCAGACAATTCTTTCAAGGTTCCCATGAATGATCTTTATCCCTTCTGCAGCTCATTCCAATTCTGTGAATAAAATCCCTGGGTGGCCCTGAAAGAAGAAGAGAAAAAGGATGACATTTGAAGTGAAGTAAGGAACAGAAAAGAGAACATATTTTTAAAGAAACTCACAATTCTAACACCAGCAAGCCATAAACAAGCATGTTTGGCATCTGCAGATCCCGAAACCCTGTGCAGGGAGAGATAAAAAAGAGGTGAAGGGGGTGTTATGTGCAGTTCATAGGCAGAGGACTGGGGTTCTGAGGAGGGAAAGTCTGAGCTGCACATACATTTTGTGTCTCTCAGGGCAGGGGAGTGACCTTGAGGTCAGCCTGAGCACATCAGTGATGACACAAGCATCAGAGCACATGAAAGCTGCCAGAAGCAGATCCTGAACTGCTCGACCCCAGTGAGCCTCTGAGCCCCATTTTTAACTCTCTTCTCCAGGCAGGGAGGGACCCTTTCCACAGGCAGTTTTGGGGCATTTCTCTTCTTCTTGATCCACTCCTCCCTGTAGCAGGAAAGCTCATTTCACCACTGCCAAGGGTCCTTCCACCCACCTGCATCCTCACCGTGCCCTCCCCGCTCTTCACCCGTTTCCATCCTCACGGATGAGGCAGCGCCTCAGCCCGGGTCAGAGCCATGTGGGTGGCTTACAAACATCATACCAAGGGTCATGTTCGCCCTTATCGTCCAAGACGGGTCTGAGATTCGTGCCGCTCGCCACTTTGGCACCGATCAGGAGGGTGTTTGCCCTCCCCTGGGCGATGTGCGGCGATCCCTGCTCCACTCCTGCCTTTCCCACCGCTGCGGGAGGGAAAAGCAGCTGCCAGGAGGGAAAGGATGCGCTGCTTCGGGCTCATCCAGCTGCTCCACGGCGTGGCAACACTCCCCCTTAGCGGCAGGAGCGGAGAATAATCCTTCAAACCAGAAATAAACTCTAAATAAGCGACAAAACGATCTCCGGGCTCGACACGGGTCTGCCGCGTAGAGCTGGGTGTTAATCCAGCTGCGTTTCCACGGCGTGGGACTTGGAAAAAGAGATGCCTGACATCCGGAGAGGGGGAAAAGACTTTCTTCCTTGCAGGGGGAGGGTGCTGGGTGCGCCCCTGAGGGCAGAGCAGGGTGGGATTTGCAGAGGGGGCAGGCAGTGTCCTCACGTCCCCTCGGGATCATGGGCAGGACAGGAGCCACGGCTCCAGAGAGCTGCGGCTGCAGGGATTATTAGGCAGAAATTAATCTGTAAAGAAAACTTAGCAACAGTTAGAGCAAATATTGATTTTGTGTTTGTCTGCTCCTGCAGGGCCTGAGAAATGGCAGATTTAGACATTAACTGGGCTGTTTTGGCTTAATTCAAACCTCGATTTACACTGACCCTGGGAATAGACCAGTACATCAGCAAAATTGAATCTAAAGTTATTATTTTTTCCCCTCTTATCTGGTCCTTTTCTGCAGATCTGGCAGCAATTTTGGCACCTGTTACCTCCTGTACAATTACAGATAACTCACTTTATTTTCACAGCCAGGCACTGGGCTCTCCCTTCCCCAATGGAATGAATTAAGCACTTTCAGCAGCCCAGTGCCTCTGGCTGAACTCAGTACTGGGCACAGCGCATTGGCACTAAAACCCCCCAAAAACCCCCAAATTCCATCTTTAAAAACATCACTGCTGTACAAGGTATCCTATTCCCTGGGCTGGCTGCCTTGCTCCAAGTCAAAGCTTTGAGTGAGCTTTCCAAAACAAAACAAATTTTGAAAAATTCTACGGGGGATTAGGAATGCAACATCTATTTATTTTCCTACAGCATCTGTTTAGTATCCCGGGAGAACAAAACCAAACAAAATGCATTTCCAAACACAAACCTGCTATAAAGTACTAGATTTGCCTTTCACAAGGAATTAGGTCACCAGGTCACACAGAGCCCAGGTGATGATTCTGGCCACTGCCAACCACACTTTACAGGCCAGAGGCTGCCCATGGCCAGGGGAGGTGAGCCTGTGCTTGTCCCCTGGGTAGTTTTGCTGAGTCTTTCCACAGCAAGGGTTTTAACTCCCTGAAATTTCTGATTCCTAACATGTCCCCAGTGGAAACATTGATTTCCTCACCCTGGACTCTTTGGTTTCTACAGCAAAATGTTTTCCTCTGACCTAGTACCATATTTTAATATTTAATTATTCTGTTCAGGTAGAGATGAACTGCAGTTTTCTCACTCCAGAAACAGGGGCAGGATTTTAAGTTTCCAAAGCACAGTTACTTTCCTGTCCAGCTGCAGCCAGCTCTTAGCAAAATGGTCTCCATCTCTTGCAAAATCCAGAAGCTGCTCAGCTAATCCTCAGCATGTGCCTGCCCAGCTAAAATCATCCTCTTAATTTCCCAAACCTCTAAACTCACAGGTTAGGGCATCAAAAAAAAAGCACATGGGAGATTTTACAAGGTTTTTGCTGAGCAACTACTCAATAAAAACCAAAAGCAAAGGCAGGAGAAGCATTTTGCTGCTGGCAATAATGCCCAGGATCAAAACATTTTTTGGCAAAGCAGAAACCCTGGACTCCTCACCCCAACCTCAGCATCCCTTGCACTCATCACAGGGTCCTTTCCTGCACTGAGCCCGTGGAACATCAGGGAGGTGCAAGCAACTAATATTGGCCTACTAATGATGCTGTGATGGAGAATTTCCTCTGCTCTGTGCCATCACACCTGCTACTGGAACTATCAAAGGGCAGCAGGGCAAGGCTGGGTTGCAGCAGGAATTGCAGCCAGGCCAGCAGCATCTCCTGCTGCAGCTGCCAACACCTGGGAACTGCAAGGCCCTGGAACACAAACCATGGATCCTGTGCCCACAAAGCCCTTGCTATGCCAGGGCTGCCCTTATACCCTGTTCCCTAGATGAGCCCCATTATTTGTCTCTTTCTTGTATTTCCTTCAGATGCAAGAAATGCCCAAAATACGAGGGACTGCTCTGTTCACCACTTGCATTTCTCCACAGTCAGATATCTCTCCCCATGGGTGTGGAACCAGAGTCTCCTGTGAGCAACCTGCTGTTTGCACAGGCTTTAGCAGAATTAGCTGTGAAAACGAGATTAAAAGGCTGTGAAATTCCTCTGAGCAGCAGGAAGGAGCTCAGCAGCTGAGAGCCCTTGGAGGGACACACAGCAGCTCCCACACCACTGACCTTGGAGCTGTGTAAGCTCAGTGCTCCTCAGCCCCACCAGGCTCCATCCAAAGACTGCCAAAAAAAACCCCATGGTTGTCCTTTTTTAATCTCTCTGCTCCATTATTTTTACTCTTGCCAGCTTCTTTAAGGCTTGTCCTAGCTGGAAACAACATCCTGTTAGCAGCCAGGGCACTGGCACAACCCAGGAGCTCCAGTATGATATTCCCTTCCCACTCCTGGTAAAAATCAATCCTTTTTCCATGTCTGGACTCAACCAGGCAGTCATCTGACCTGTTGTGGAATGCAAACTACCAAAAGATAAACTTTAAAATCAAGCAACAACATGGGGTTTGTGCAACAAGCTGGGCCACGGGAGGGGATTCCTCCCACACATGGCCAGTGCTCCTGGAACACTTTCATCCTGGTCTTTGATTAAAGCTAAATTAAACATCCAGATTTCCCCTTGGGAGTGAAGGTTGTGCCACCTGATAAGGCTGTGTCACTGCAGAGGCCTCAAAGGGACAGCAGGCTCAGACTGAGAGGGGTCTGCAGCTCCAGTCCAGTAACTCCACAGCCAGCATGAAGTTCAACCTCTGGGAGATTTTTACTGGAAAGAAAGCAGAGCATCCAAACTCAGAAGAAAAACAAAGCAAGAGCAACCTTTTTTACCACACCTGTAGAGCAATGTCTATTCCTGGCCCCAGGACAATCAAGCCAGACTGGCAACCTCCACACTAGAAGCTCCCTTTTCCAGTTAAAAGCTGATTCTCTTTTTTACTCATCTATTCTAGACCTTGGTATTTTTCTGCCCCTTTCCATAAATGTTCTGCAATGCAGGACAGCCTGCACTGCCTGGATTTACAGCCTCAGAGAAGCAGTTAATATTCTGCCTCATCCTCCTTTAATTTGGGGGCAGCTCCCAAAGAGGTGGCAGGCTCACACCCTGATTTATCCTCCAGCAGACCCTGTCTGCTCAGAGCTCCCAGCTCATGTCAGCTGTAGGAAGGAATTGTAATTCCAGGCTTGGGTTTGTACAGTCACCCAGCACAGGAACAGCCGAGCCCACCAAAGCCCAAGCAGAGAGGGATGGGTTTATGACAATTTCTCCTAAAATAACACCAGAATGGGAGCAGCTAAAGCCAAGCTTTCAGACAAGTGGTCCCAGCTGTCTTTCCAAAGCAAACACTGCAACACCGAGAAACAGAAATAAAAATTACTTCATGGATTTGCTGTGGCCCCAAGCTTGTAAAAATGAAAAATGAGCTGGGTTTCTAAACCTCCCTCATTTCCCAGGATCCAAGGTTTTATTAACAAGTTTGTCAGTAAGGATTTTTTTACTCTATTTCCAGCATAAGCCACAACCTGGACTGAGATTTGTACAGCCCAGCTCTGGTTTCCACCCTGGGGTGAGCAGATCTTTGCTGTGTGCACAGCCCCAGCCAGAGGCAGATCTGCCAGGATGGCTTTGGCTAAGGAAAAAGCACATCACAGCTTGCCCAAAAAGCTCTTCCTGTTCCGCCCAGTTGCTCTTCAGTTTTTCCAACACCTTTCCAATTGCAAAGTTAATATGTTGCTAAGATTACTACCTTCCATCCTTGGCTACCTCAAACCAGGGCAGTGCTACTGTTCCCACACTGGAATAGCTACACGGGTGCAACTTTAGCCTCCAAGGAGCAACAAAAAGGCTCTGCTACATCACACTCCTGCTGCTCTTCCTCCAGCCTCCATCCACCCCTGCACCTCTGCAGGGATCCCACCCAGCCCACTCAAACACACTGTGCCACCTGCCCACAAAGTGGCCAAACCTTTCAGATGAAACTAAGAGTGTGTGTGGGGAACCTCCCTTCACCCTGCTGAGAAGCCAACAGGAACTCACCCACTTGCCAGGAGAGCAAAGAGCCCACACAAAACCCAGCACTTTGCTGCCTTCCCCGAGTGCTGTGAGGCAGAGGCAGAGCCCAGGGGATGTGAGCACCATCATTTATTGGAAGAGGGAGCACAGTCGTGGGGAGAGGCCCCTGCTGGAGCCATGGCAGGACAAAGCAGCCCCTCGGGGAGCAAGGGGCTTTAGGCACAGGTCACCCCACAGCACCACGCCCTTCCTCCTCCTCCTCCAGCCCAGGGAGACGTTCCATCCCCTGGGGAAAGCCAGGAGGGAGATTCAAGGCATGCAGGAACCTTCACAGAGCCATTCCTGAGGTACCAGAGCAGCAGCAGGAATCCAGGGATGCTGTGAGGCCGGTCTCTAGCACGTGCTGCTCTGAGGTGGAACACAGCTGCTGCTTGCACTTTTCCAGAACTCAGGCCTTGCAGAGAGAGTTCTTGCTGTCAGCTTTCCAAGCCTCCCTTGCTTGTCTTTCCATAATGATCCCAAAGCTTGCATTCCACACACTAGCCAGCAGTTAGCCCAATTTATTACAATGTAGATCTACCTGGGAACTGAAGGGAAAAAAAAATCCACTCCCATATACTAAGGCATGGCAGAAGATATTTTTTCCTGTAGTTCCCCCTCCACTCATTAAAAAAAGTTTTAAAAATAAAATTAGAAAGCAGAACAATCCTTCATGATAAGATTAAGGTCCTTGATGTGTGGCTCTGTTTCAAAGTGCCCAAAAACTGTCGAGCTTTCTCTTGCATGAAGAGTTGATCTCGGGTTCCACCACAGGCCACTGCTTTCCAAGCCCTGGTCATCTGCAGAAGGAAAAGAAAGGATGTGTACAACACAGTCAAGGGAGAGGACAAGGATCTTGTCGACATCCTGTTCTAAAAGACTGCACAAATTAACAAAACTTCAGAATTCATCTTGCAGCCAGGAGGAATTTGCCCACCATCAGTTACTCCTCACAGCTGAGGTGGTAATTTCTGTGGTTTAGGTTCAGCAGTTTCCCAGGTGAGTGCTTCATTTCAAGATAATCCACTTGTTCTTTCAGGGCTTTCCCTTACTTGCCTCAAGACAAAAGCCCCAAAGCACAAACCTATTAAAGCCCACTGCCCTGAAGAGAGTCTATAACAATAGAAGGAATTCAAGCACAGCTTTGGAGTTTATTGCCAACCAGTTCAATTCCTACAGGAGCTGCTGGGCCTCAGGTCTGTTTTGATCAAATGCCATCCTTAACAGCAATTTGGTGCCTTCAATTTCAACAGGGTCCCACAGCACAAAGGAGGAGCCAAAACCCAGGTGTGCTTCAGTCTCTGCATGCAGAAAGGGCACCACGAGGTGTTTCTACGCTCCAGGAAAGGCCCTGAGAATCCTCTGGTAAATGCAGCCAGGAGAGAGGCAGCGCCCTGAACTGCAAATACCTGTTCACATGCACTGCAGGGAACCAGGGCTCCAGTGATGGCCACAGCAGGAATGTCCCAGGCAGCCACAGAGTGGCTTTGGGCCCACTGAGGCTCAGCCCAGAGCTGGATGAGCTTCCTTAAAAAAGAACAGCCTCTGCCAGCAGCACCAGGGCAGCACAATAAATCCCCAGAGCCCAGCAGCACAGACAGCCCTGCTGGCTGTGGGCAATGGGATCTCACTGCACACCTGTACTCTGTCACCACACTAGCTGCCTCCCTGTCACCCCCAGTCACTCCCAAAATTTATTTACACAGAGCTATTAGCTCTGGGAGCAATACGGCCCTGGCGAGGACAGGAGGAGAAATGGAAGTGTTTAAGAAGGGTTTATTTTGGGAAGGGGAAGGAATTACTCTGGCTGAGGGGTATTTATTTGTCAGAAGAAAGAGGTTTCACAAGACAGCTCTAATGCAGTGACAGATCCCCCCTCACTGCAGCTTTCTGAGGACAACACTGCACCTTCCTGGGATGGGAAAACACCATCACAGGAGCCCCCAGTCACAGTTTAACCCCCAACAAGGGCAGCACTTGTTTCCATCCCCACTGAAGCTACCAGAGACCTCAAGTGACTCCACCCAAGCAAACACATACAAAATCATGGTGCAAATCCCCATGTCTAAGCTACACTGCCCAGCAAATAAGGGATACCCTTCCTTGAATGCATCCTGCCTGTGAGTGGTGAAGATTGCAGGGATCTGTTTATGCCCCAGAGGGCATTTGGAGGCTGTTTGCCTCCAGCACAACCCAGTTCCAACTGTGCAGAGCTGAGGAACAGAGCTGCTGTAACAGCACCAACCTCAGCACGAGGTGGCACAAGGTGCCACACTGCCAGCTGGAGCTCAGTACTGCCAAGGGGCAGGATAAAGCCAGCCTAGGCTGCCTAAGGCACACAGCCTTCCCCACAGCCCAGAAACACCCTAAAAAACACAGGGGTGGGAAATACCTTCCTGTTTAACCTTTATACAGCACTTCAGAGTTGCTCTGCCCTGAAAAGCAAAAAAATATGAGCTTGCTGCTGTCCACTCAAGGAGTGCCCACTGGAAAAAGGAAGGTTTACTCTACTGCCAGAGCAGTCATCCAAATTCACTGATGAGAGAGAATTCCCATGAGGAAATCCAGGGCCAAACATGCTGAGCAGGCCACAGCTGTGGCTTTGAGGAACATAGAATGACACCTCTGGCTCAGCATCTGCCAGCCTTGGTGTAAAGACAGCCCTGACAGCATAGCAGCAGCTCAGAGCTCCATCCCTCACTCCTCAAGGGACAAGGGCTGCACTGCCAGAAGAATTCCTGCCTTGGAGAGCAGTGCCTGCTGCAGGGCTTACCGGTGCTGGTGGCCTGAAATGGCTTGGCATCTTCCTGTAGGACATTTTCTCTGGCTGCACTTGCACGAAGGCTCTGTTGAGCAAACCACTGTCATTCTTCCTGCTCGAGGAGGAGAGGTTCAGGGACCTTGACAGGAAATTCACAGGCTGCACCAAGAGAAAAAGTGTAAGGGAAGAAGCATTCCAGCCCTTCATCCACATTTACAAGGACTGTTCAAAGGCAGCTCCAGGCTGCTACTGCTGCTTTGCACAGTTTTTTCAGAGCAGAGCCAGCTCTGCCCCTGCTCTGAGCACACAACCCCTCACCTGGGCTCTTTTGAAACACACAGTCTTGGGGAGGGCAGGCAGGTTTTGTGTCATATCCTCATCCACAATATCCAGGGCCAGAGACTTCCGGACCTTCTTGATGGGACTCCTGCGCAGCTGGGGAACGCAGAGACACCAGTGTCAGCTCGGCCCCACCCAGCAAAGTGCCATCCTGAGGGCACAGCTGCACTCCAAGGCCACCTCACCCCAGTGCTGCACAGCATCAGCACCTCAGGATGAAGATGTGTGCAGCCTTCCCCACCACAGGGCACAGCAGCTTCCAGTGCCCCTCTCCTGGCACCTCGAGCCACCAGTTTAGACGCAGAGCTTTCAGTAGGAAGGGAAGGCCACCAGGAAACTGAGACTTTTCATGCAAGCCTACAAACTTCTGGGATCCCTACTTGCCCCAGGTGCTCCAAGTGTGCCAACAAACCCTGAGTTCAGCATAAACCGGGACACTCCTGGCAGTCTTCTAAGCAGGTCTTAACTGCAGGCACTTCTTGATGATTAAAAGAGAGCAACCACAGGGCTAAAAAATTCTGGCACCAATAGCAGGATGAATAAAACCATCCAAAACACTCCTTGAGAGCACAAGGCAGCATAGCAGCTGGTGCTGGATGCACAGCCAGCTCACCCCTTGTTTCCTCTTCTGTTTCTCAGGCTTCACATCATCCTCTATGATGAGTTCAATGCCAGCTTCACTTCGGAGCACCTCCTTCAAGTCTTCTTCCAGGTGAGGAGTCTGGGGCTGGGGTCAAAAGGCAGAGAGAGCACAAGGCAATCAAAATCTCTATGCTGGGCAGGCTCACAAGCATTTCCCTCTAGGGACAATGGGGTCAGGAGAGCCCACAGTGGGAGAACAAACATGAAAATCTATTTGCTTCCCAGCTGGAAAAGATATGAGAAGTTTTCTCCTAGCCTGATGGATTTACAGGATCTCCAGGCATGAGGGGATTTTCAGCTGAACTCCAGTGTGCCACCATGAGACCAGCATCCACACAATGCCTGGGAGATCCAGCTCCTCAGGGAGGCCCAGGCAGACCATGCTCCTGCTCCTCAAGGTCATGAGTAGCCAAGCACTGCAGCCTGATTCATGGGCAGCTTTTGGCATTGGTAGCTGGTTTACAGAGGAGCTAAAATTCCTGCAGCTCCTTACAATGAAATTCCCACTATGACACTGTTCCCTTCACCCCTCCCCTCTCAGCCTGGCACTACCAAAGTGCCCTTTGTTCTGGCACAGATAAGGGTTTGCTCACAGCCCTGCCCCAGCCTCCCCCAACCCCTTGTCCATTTGCATCCATCAGCACCACAAGCCACAGCCTTGCCCAATAATTACCAGAGGTCGAAGTGGTCCGTATTTCTCCAGGGCATTTTTGAAAGGCGTGGGAGTGTGAGGTGTGTTGTCCACCACGTATGTCTGATCCGGTGTGACAAACCTGGAAGCAGAGGGGGAAAGACCAGGGATCAGACAGGCTGTAATCCACAAAAGGCCACAACCCACCCAGCAGCTGAGCATAACAGAGGTCACTTGGCTGTGCCCCCAGTCAGCGTGGACACTCACTCCCTGCAGCTCAAAGAGCTGTTTTTGGGGGGGAAAACACTGATTTAAGGAAACCCTCAGCCTGCCTTGCCTCTCTCTCAGTAATACCATGACAAGTACTGAGAGCTATGGCTGAACTGGACCAGACTCCTGTGGGGAGGAGGGAGGACTTACGCCAAGTTCTTCTGGAGCAGAGGGGTCTTGTCCCTGTGCAGTGGGGTGGTGACAATCACCTTCTGGCTGCACACAGGCGTGGAGGTCAGGGAGGGGTTCTCCAGTTCTAGTGTATCCTGTTTGGTCCAAAAGTTCAAGAACTGCACAGCACAGGAAAGAAAAATTAAAGACACTCAGTCTCAAGCAGCCCATCATTGCATCACAAGCCATTACTTTTTCCTAAACATGAGGGAAACCCTGAAGTACAAACAACCCTCCCAAACCAGGGTGGGTTACAGCCTCACAGTTCTGTACAGACACACACATGAAAGTTGCCAGAAGGTGCCTCACACCTATAAAGATTATTCACTTCCCATAAGGGATGAGCTGATACAACTATCACAGCTACCAACTACAGAGTGGAAGAGAAGCCCCTCCTTGCACTGGTAATCCCAGCTCACCCAGTCTGTGCCAACCTCAGGTTGGCAAACATGAGGGAAGTCCATGTAACACAAAGTGTATTAGTTAACAGGTCGTGCACTGTCTTCAGCTTAAACAACTCTGAGAAAACAACAAGCTGTGTTAGGTCTTCTAGGGTTTTACTTCCCATCAGCCAGTAAGTGGCAGTTCTGCTCCCTTCAGGAACAGTGTTTGTACCCAAGAGCCTCTTGGAAGAGAAAAACTGTGTTTGTGACATTCACTGATGGCTGAATGAAGCTCAGCTTGAGGCAGCAACTCCAGCCACTTTGCCTTCTCAGACTCACTCCAGACATTCCTCCCTTTTACACTCTGCAGAGCTGTACGTTATGGGCCCTGCTCTGATTGCTTCTTCATGCTGGCCTTTCATTCAAGGTCCACCTGAACCTGCATCTTGGACTCTCCCGTGGTGCCTCTCCCATGTTTTCTGCTGCAGAAAAGGCAGAAATCAAGGCCTGGGAGGCACAGCTGGGGAGAGTCTGGACAACGGAGCTGCAGTGGGAACTGTGCTGGAGAATGCAGCAGCCTTTATTCTGATTTATGGACACAATTCCACCACTTCCACATGAGACACTCGTGGGTCTGACCACCACAGGGCTCCAAGGAGACGCATGTTGGAGACCACGTGTGCGGACACTGTGAGAGTCACAGCAAAGGCTGGAAGATCCTGAGTCCCTTTTGCAACAAAGACAAAGCCAGGAGCATTTTCACAGGCACAGCAAGGTAGATCTGCACAAGGTGTTTGCTGCACAGCCTGTCTGTGTGACTGAACTGCAAACAGACAGGGGAAGCAAGTTTTCACTGGTGCCACTCTGCTGCCCACAGCAGTGCCCTGGGGACAGCAGCAGTGTGCTCTCCATCACACCTGGTAGGCAAATGTGGCTCCTTCCTCATGCTGGGCGCCTGCTCTGCCCCTCACACAGCCTAGCTGGGCTTTCTTAAAACTGCAGTCACTCCCAGATGGGGACACAGGCTGCTGCTCCCACAGGAAGGGCAGTGCTGAAGAGAAGCAGTGCCAGAAACCAGCTCTGAGCCTCCTTTTAGCACAGGAACACGCTCTGCACATTGGCACGGCCTCATTCAAGGCAGGAGGAGCACAAAGCTGGCAGAGCTGATGGGAATACCTGACAAGAAGATACCTGAGATGGAGAGAAGGGCAGTGTCTTTACAGGGGTGCCCTTGGGCGTCATGCTGTTGCAGGAGTCCAGGAAGGACATGCTGGTGCTGGTGACGTTCTCCGTGACGGGCGAGAGAGACATCTTCCTCTTCTTCTGCCTCTTCAGCACCGAGGGCGGGGTGCCAAATCTGCCCTCGGCGTGGGGGGAGATGGGGATGAGCTCTCCCTTGCTGCTCCTGCTCAGGTCAGAGATGGTGTGGCCGTCCAGGCGGTACTCGGTGACGCTGGGCAGCGCCGGGGCCTCGCCGGGCGCCGCTCTGGCCGGGCTGGCGCTGCCGCTGCTGCCGCCGGCCGAGGGCTCCTCGGGCAGGTCAAACTGGCTCAGGTCACACCACCCATCCGGGTCCTGCAGGCGAGGGAAAGCGTCAGCAGCAGCCCAGGGGGGCAGCTGAGCAGACAGGTGAACTGGGAGGTGAAAGAAGTGAGGGTGAGACAGCTTTGGAAGGAGCCCGGCCAGGGCCAGCTCAAGCCCTGCTCTCCTCTGCTATAGGCACAGCTGGAGCCAGAGCAGGGATCTGACCCAGCTAAAAGCTGCTGCTTGTGCATGGAGAAGGTTTTTCTATTTATGCAAGGCTGGTTTCCCTGTTTGGTTCACAGCACAGCTGCACAAACAGCTGCACCCCTTCAGAGAGGGGACAAGAAAAACAGCTGGGCAGAGGGCTGGGGACAGGGACTGATGGAACCAACTATCACCCAAGAGCAACCCACAGTCTTGGGCGCACCTGTAAAATTGAGCATGGGATTCTGGTGTAACCTGCACAGCTGAAAGCAGATTAAAAGTAACCCGACCAGTTCAGAAAGGAGCTGCTTCACAGCTTCACTCCACCAACACCCCACAAGCAGCCCCCAAGGGCCCACAGATGTGCTGCTCAGCCTCAGGCACACTGTCTTCCTGTACAGAGGTAAAGTGACTCCTTCACAGACCGTAAGTGCCTCAGGGAGGCTGAGGGCTGCAGAGGAAACTTCCCTCTGATGGGAACAAAGCACCCTGCTGATTTTAGCCAGCCTCCCACCCTGGTGTGCCTCTGTCACCCATGGGACCTCAGCTGTGCTTGACTGGCTGAAAACAACTATTTTCAGTGAAGCTACCTCCACTGAAAGCAAATGGTGCCAATTAAGCCAGCATGAAGGGGTCTGTCCTGCACAGAACAATGGGCTTGGCTTATTCCCAGTCTGTCCTGTCCTATCCCACCCCATGACAGGACAGCCAATGAGCAGGGGCCCAAACCACTAACAAAAAGGAGAGCTGGGGACACTCTGGCTGACAAAGGGCTTGGACTCAAGTTTGCCAGCGCTTACAGCCTCACACACAGGCAGAGCCCATGCACAAGGACAACAAGCTAGGAAAATCTACAAGCCCACAGCAACACTGGCAGAGCTGGAAAGGTCTAATCCAGCCCTGGAAGAGAGACAGGAGGAAGCTGCAAGGCAATGACAGACCCAGTCCTCCTCAGGGCAATGATCCAGGTGAAGCAGTAAGTTGAATCAAACAAAAAGGGTGAGGATCAGTCTTCTAACAGCAGCTGGAGGAACAGGGGACTGTTACTTACAGATTCAATCATGTCCAGAGCTTCACTGAAGGCCGGGGCACAACCTGGGTACAAATAGTTGGCAGCTTCAACGACCCATTTGTACGGTGACTCGACCAGTGAAGTGCCATCCTCCGGCACTGCATCATCTGGGGTCCCCTCCACGTTCTGCTCTGCCACTCCTGCAGCAGGCAGCTCCAAGGGCAACTCCTGCACACCAGTCACTTCCTCATCACTGACATCTTCTTCCTTTATTTCAGAGACATCCACTGGCCAGTTGGGCTGGATGTTCTTAGCACATACAACAAAGAAAGTCCAGATCTCAGCAGAAAGCAAGGGAACAGTGTCAGGTCCTGGGGACAGAGAGCACCTGGACACATTCAGCTGTGCCCACTCTCCTACCTGTCACTAGGTTTGTTTCACATCCCCATTCTCCCTCACTGCTCTGTCCCATACACTACCAAAAAAAAGAGTCCATGCAACATAAAGGGCACAGGACTGTTTAATTCAAGGTTTCACTTAACAGTGTCCCAGGAGAAAGTTGCACATGCTGAGCATGTAGCTCTAGTTCTATGTTTTCTATTTACCAAGAGCCTGCCTTCAAAAACTACACGCTTTCTTCATGAAAACAATCACTGGGTGTACTTCCCCACTTCCTTTTTGGGAGGAAAGGAACACAGTATCTCTTCACCCTACTCCCACACACACACTGTCTGGGAACAGCCTCCTTCTCCCACCAGCAACAGCACAATGAAGCTAAAAGAATATTCAGTGTCCAAGACCAACTTCATGCTAGGATTGGCAAGGTAACAGCTCTAGCAGACTGCTGTCCTCTGCCTGGATAACACACTCAGGCTCCCATAACACCTCTAGCTCCTGGAGGGAGAGATGTGGGAGGCTGAGGAAGGCACAGACTGTTTATGCAAACACCAGACTGTGGAAAAGGCAGCGAGACACAGCAGAAGGGTGGATGAAGAGCTCCAGGATGCATGAGCAGGGGACTGACCCAGCTGCCTGCTGCAAGAGCAGTACCTGGCTCTCAGCTGTTGTCTGACTTGGCCTCTCCTTGTTATCCACCTCCACGAGGACGTAGAGAGACTTGGACTCCTTGGTTTCATTGAGGAAACCTCCCGTGTCCACTTTCCGCTTGATGGTGGAGTTCCAGTGATTCTTCACAGCATTGTCAGTCCTGCAGAGAAAGCAGAAGGGAACAAGCCACCAGTTAGAGCAGCTTGAAAGCACAGCTAGCATCTCCAACACTCCCCAGCCCCATCCCGAGAGCCCAACACACGGATCTCCACGGGCCACCCAGCAGGGAAGGCAGCAGCGAGCAAAGGGGTCCTACCTGCCAGGCAGCAGCTTGGCAATCTCTGCCCAACGATTCCCCAGCACCTTGTGGGCCTCAAAGATGATGCGATCCTCCTCCTCTGTCCACGAGGACTTCTTCACCTCAGGGTTCAGGTGGTTGTGCCAGCGTTCCCGGCACTGCTTCCCTAACCGCCCTTTCAGGTGCTTGGCTATCAGGGTCCACTGTTTGGTGCCATATTTTTTAACCAGTTCAATTACCTTTGGAGAGAGTGGGAGGGAAATGAGGAAATGGAATAAAGGAGGGGAAGGTCAGTACAGTTATCTTCAGGCTTTGCTCTTCGCCTCTCCTGGGATCAGGTAAGGGCAGACAAAGAAGGGTCCCTTTGAAGGAAAAGCTGGAGGGACCCAGCAGGGCTACCAGGTGTTCTCTCCCTCAGGAGAGCAATGATTCAGCCAAATTTCTGTTAGAGGCTGTTTCCATGCAGACATTTTGCCACAGGGCGCCTGTGAATGCAGATGACCCCTCAGAGAACATGGGGTGGAGACTGAGAGGTGCCCAGATGTAGAAACACATTCCCTTTTTTGAGCAAGAGCCAAGTCCCACCTGCTCCAAGGCTCCTGTGCCCTCCCTACTTCCAAGGACCTGTGTGTGACAATTGTCTCCATCAGCTCTGCACTGGCCTGCTGCTCCCTTTAACAGTGTGGTACATACACCCAGGATAGACAGGGCTGCAGCTCCACACCCTGACAGCACCAGGACACACAGGGAGAGATACAAATTCACTTCAGAAGCACCCACTTTGCCTCTTACCCTCCACCCAGGGCTTTGTCACTTCTGCCAGAGCCCCAACACAAATGCTTCTGGGCACTGAATCCATTCTGGGCTCCTACAATGTCCAGGGCACAGTCAGGATGAAACAATCTACTTCCTGCAATGTTCAGCCCACAAAAATCCTGGCTGCAAAGTTCTCAAAGAACATTTCTGCCCTGGCCAGCTGTGCTGAGCTGAAAGGTGCAGGTAGAAGTGATGCTCACATAACAAAGGTCCCTGTTGCAGACTCTTGCCTTTCAAACACAGAAAAATGGAGCAAAGGTGCCAAACTGAGGCCCAGGGGCTGGGCCAAAGCAATGAGGAGAGAGCTGGAGCCCAGCCTGGCCAGGATGGGTAGGCTGGCAGTCAGAACAATGCAAGGGAAGGGGAAAGCAGGCAACAACTGTCCTGCTGTAAGAAAGGGGAATGACATCAGGGGAAGCTTCCTTAGGGCTATGACAGAAGGTAATGGGACCAAAAGGGAAAGAAGTCAAGGAGTAGGAGTGTTACAGACAATCTGCCAAACTAGGATGTTCTGTACCAGAAAACCTTGGTAAAATTTGGATTTCATTCCAACTTTTCTTAACTATATCAAGATGATGAGTCTGTCTGAGCCAGCCCCTCTCAGCTGACTCTGGAATCAGCAGAAACACACTCACAGAAGTCATGATTCACCCAGCCAGCCTCAGACATCCACTCCAGCCTGCCTACTGTGGCGCAGGAAATGCCAGTTTTATTTTCTCTTAGATCCAACCTGGCCAGGCCAGGTGGAGACCTGCCAGCAGGCAGATGAATTAATTCCCTTTTCAGCTCTCTCCCTTGGCAGCCTACTGTAGCAGCACTGTGTGAAAGGGAGGTGTTTACCTGGAGAGGCCTAGATCACAGCACATCCCAGCCACGGCTGCCTGGGCTGCTCAGGACAGGGCAGACAGAGCTGCTCTCACAGGTATTCACCATGGGGAACAATTACACACAGTTTACAACACCTGAGGATGGGTCTGACACCTCCACCCTCTCTGCAGACAGACACAGTCCAACACTCTGATCCCTCTCAGCCCTCACTTACCTTTTGATCCTCCTCTTTGGTCCACGGACCCTTAATCAGGTCTGGATTCAACACTCTCAGCCACCGGTACTGACACTGCTGGTCACTGCGGTTCTGGGAACAGGAATGGGAACAGCCTTGTGTTAGACCAGACACTCCAGAGGCCCAGAAAGCTCCAAAAGTGGCAGCAGTCCCCATACACACAGGCTGTCCTGCACATAGAGAATACAAATGGAATTCCAGGGCACTGGACACAGGGACAGGAACCTCAGTTTCTCACCCCAACTCCAAAAGACTCACCCTGGAAAGCCCTCTGTGCAAGAAGGTGTCCCTGCCCTGGAGCAGCCCATTTCACAGCTCTGAAGTCAGAGCAGAGGCCCACTGCACAGGCACAGGGAACCAACACAAGGAGAAGCAGCAACATGCAAACACGGGGACTCCCAGCTGGGCACAGGGTCACTTACAGGAAAGTGGCTGGCCAGGAACTTCCAGTCATTCTGCCCATAATGGTTCACTAACATCTTCAGCTGCTCATCCTGCAAAGGACAAAAACATTCACTTGCAGATACACTGAGGCAACACACACCACAGGGCTGATGACATTAAAAGAACAAGTTAGGTTCTATTTTGAACTGTCAAGGTTTTGCTGGCATTGTGTATTCAGGGGAGGAAGGCAGCTCACACCAGTGTTTAGCAGCCCTCCAGTATATGGAGCCCAGCTGGAAGAGACTGGTTCTGAGCTCTGCACTAGGACAAGCTCATACAGTAAGTATGAAACAAGAGCTCAGCTCTGTTCCCTTACAGTCTGATTCAAACCCTGTGGCCAAGGGACTGCTTATCCAGCCCCAGAATATTCCTGACTAGACAGTCCATCTCCCAGCTCAGCCACTGGTTTTGTTTGGCCAGGAAAGCTGACTGAAATGTATCACCACCTGCCTGGTGCTCTTTTGTCTTTCAGTGCTACAGGGCTCTACAGTATATCTTTTGTGATCCCTGCTACAGCCTGGGTCTGCAAACTCCTACAGCTCATAGAAAGCCTGTTAGAGACAAACTTGTCTGTGAGCTCTGGATAGCTCAATAATGAAATTATTCCCTGCCCAGCACGAGCCCAAGGCTTTGATCCTTCCACAAAGACCACCTTACTTGGTCATCTGACCCCCGCTGTAGTTTTCACACAGGACAAAACTGATAGTGAAACTGGGAGGAAGAGAATATCCCAGTTAAGTTTAGGCTCTTAGCCAGGATGACTAAGCCATGATCCCATGTGTCAATACTCCCTGCTTTTGCTCCAGAAAAAGGAATACATTTCCACTGCACATTTCAGCTTGTTGGAGGCCTCAGCCATCATCTGGAGCCCTCTGTGCTCACAGCAGTGCTGCAGCCAGTGGTGTTTCGCTCAGAACTCACAGATTTAAGTTCAAAATGTTTGAGCTCTTAATCCTCAGGCTACACTTCAAACTCCCCTGAACCTCTGAGCCTCATCCAGGCCTGACAGTACAAAGACACATACAGGAGGTGAGATCGTGGCCAGCAGGTGAGGACTGGGGTGGAGTTACCCAAGCCCAGGGTGCCATGTCAGGGGCACCACCCCAGAGCACATCTCTCAGCAGATTTTAAGCTCTCACCTCTTCAGGTGTCCACTTGACTTTGCACCTGCCATCCCGCTGCTCCGGCACATCCAAGTCAGTGTCCTGGTAATGCAGCTCATCCTGGTCCTCACTAGGGGTGAAAAAAAAGAAAGATTATAATTTCTACCTGATAGACATGCAGGAAAGGGAGCAACCTCCACCATACAGAGCAGAAATCCAAATATCTCCCTTCCAGCACCGAGCCCCAACCTTACCAACACCCACCCGCACACCCCAGACTGAAAGATCCTCAACTTTAGGCTCCACCGCCTGCCCGCAAGTTTTATTCTGCCCAGAGCAGGGGAAAGCGCGTTTCTTTCCACATCTGCCCGTTTCTGTCCCGAGGGTGGACTTTGCATCTGGGCACCGGCACCATTTCCCCGGCACAGCTCAGCAGCTCCAGGATCGCTGGCGCAGAGGGGCGCGGGGAGCGGTGCGGGGCAGCGGCCGCAGGGCTCCCGCTCAGCCCCCGCTCCGGAGCGGGCGGAGCCGGGGATGCCGCAGCGCGGGTACCGCGGGGCCGCCGCCCTGCATCCCGCACCCCGCTCTCCGGCCGGCGAGCGGGAACGG
>VYXD01000762.1:144755-170555 GCA_013397195.1 Hylia prasina
TAATCTCATCCTATGCTTAAATTAAATCTATTAAATAACATAGCATGAAAAAGATTAAAAATAAGATAATAAATCAAAGAATATCTGTTACTATTGGCTTAGAATTCCCATACTGAATCCATTTCATAGCCCCTGTGCTCTAAACTGAAGCTGAGCCTGGAGTGCTTTGCAAATGTTGTGAAGATCCAACATGGTGTTTTTAAAGAAAAACAAAACCAACTCCAACTTACCATGATCTTACCATTTTCTTCTTTATCTAAGTACTGGTCACTGAACATGTGGGAAGATCCCAGTGCAGCCATCTTTCCACCTTTACTCTGCCAACAAAGAATACAATATAGCAAAAATTCCTCCCAAATCACAGTTTTAGAGGCAACTGTTATTGCATTGCCTTACTTATCTACATAGTAAAAACTGTGTGAACTTGTTCACATTCATTAATAATATCAATCCTGTGCTTGCAACTCTTTACTACTACATTTCTGAATTTATTTTTATAAATTAACAGGGTTGGATGAGTAAGACAACATATGAAAAATCTACTGGTTCCAAGGTGAGAAGCTTCTTCTTCAATTCAATATGCTGTACTTACAGAGCTAAGGATAATCTTATTTAATAAATTATTACTAAAATAGCAGAAAAAACACCAAAAACTTTAAAGAACTAAAGATATCCACCAGTCAACCAAAAAATATGTAATCCTTGCTGACCACCTCAGCAATTCTCCTCTGAACCCCATGGAAAGAAGTTCACCAAAAAGTCAGGAGTCACTGGGGTCATCTGGAGTTTGCAGATGCATCAAAAACTGAGGTGGGTTTGTAAATATCCCCGAAAGATGCACTCACAGTTTTTGTGTGGGGCAGGGGGAATGCAGGGAGTGCCCCAGGCAGCTCATACCTGATTCTGATAGAAGGCCAGGATAGGCCTGTTGAGAGGGAAGCAGACAGACCCTGTGGACAGAACTGCCACTGCTGGCCTCATCACATTCAGCGTGGCTCCAAAAGGATAAACAAAGGTGAGAGCTCTGCAGGAAATACAGAAATCCCATAAGCACCTGCCTGCACCAGGCAGGCTGGACAGATTCACAGAACTCAAATTGAAACCCATAGACTAGAGGCAAAAAAGATCTGGTCATGAGAACAGCAATTCCTTTCCAGACCTATCCCTCCTGCTCCTTCAGTGGTTACCAAGCTCTACTAAACAGATTCTCCTTTGCAGATATAACCTAAGAAGCATAAGAACATAAGAAATGCATTAGAAAACCTCACCATAGGCACAGTGTACTGCTGCTAATCACAAACCTGCCAGTTCTGAGGTGTTCTACATATTTTCCCACCAATTTCCTCAGAGAAAACACTTACTGTGAGTCATGGCCCCTTCCATCTTCATCTGTTGTCTCAAGCACTGTTTTCTTTGCAGCTCCACTGATTGCCCTATGAGATATTGAAAAACAAACCTTACTGAAAACAATCCACATTACAGGAGTTTCCTGTGAAGATTCACATACCCCAAATGTTTACCTGTTCAAAACTCCATCAGAGATTAGTGCTTCCTTTGGGTGGTGGTACTTGTAATACACATTTCGTACTACAGCATCTTGAAAAAAGAAAGAAGTATAGAAAATTAGATTTAGCAAAGAAAAATTAGTTTAGCTCTTGGATTCCCTGGGTGTTTGCTTCTAACACCACAAAGTTGGCATTTGGCTACCAAAAGAATTGAAATCAGCCTTCACCACTGTTTCCTTTTAGACAGAATAGATTTAGGATAGGAATATGTTTGCAAGTTCCAATGAAAATACAAAAATTTAAGTGCACCACCATCTTATGCAAAGTAAATGAGACAAAAAGATGATCCAATTAATACAGCCTGTATCACTTTTAAAACTATTTTTTTCATACATCTTCCAAACACTTGATGAATTGAATCCTATTGATGCAAAAAAAAGGGCACAGTCTACAAAAACCATCAAAGACCAAAATATTTTATGTACACTTGCCTTGGGTTGTTGGGGTTTTTTTCCACATTGGCAGCACAAAAGTAATGCATGACATTTTATTGGTCTGCTAAAGAAAAGTGCCACTTCCTATTCAGGGTGTGCATTAAGTGAGTCAATCCTTTAAAATATGTGGAAAATGTTTTAAATTAAGGGCTTTTTTAATCAAGAAGTTTCCCTAAAATGATGGGTTTTTAGTAAATTAAAACTAACAACTACAGCAAAGGAATGGAAATGGCTAAGTTGTCCATGTACTCTGTCCATGAAAAGCCTTTGCTGTGCTCCAATATTACCATGTGCATGCAGATTAAAGGAAAAAAAATCTTTTAGAGAAAAAGATACTTTGTGAGAAAGATCTGCTTGGCTTGTATCCACCAAGGCTGAACCTGCTTTTTCAATTTTGCTGCAAATTAATGACTAAAGGTAGCACTGAGCCCCATTACCATTATTGAAAATGATCCCATATTCTTCTAACAAAAAGTTAATATTTGTGCCATTCCGGGACTCTCCACCTTCTCTCAGCATCACCAGGATGGCTCCACCATCCTCCAGGAATTTCTTCAGAGCAGAAAACTGGAAATCAACAAAGATCCAGGGGAAAAAAAAAAACAAACATGAGAAGCTACACACAAAACTGCATGAACTTATATTGAGATGAAGGAAGAGAAATTATTTTGATTGCTTGCATTTAACTTGATCCTATAGAAGAATGTTCAAATTGCAATTTATATGAATTCATTTAAAGCAGCATTACAGCAAAGTCTTCTGTCTTGTTTTTTTCTACTTAAGCAAATTTTAAAACGTAATTAACTTGAAAACAATTATTGACTTCTTACCTCATCAGCACTGAACTTCTCTCTTGGTCCTGCTGTAATCCACAATTTCACCCCGAACAGTTTCTCAGATGTGATCTCATCTTTTAAGCTATGAATATATAGACACGCATTAGTCTTGGATATAGTCCTGAACCACAACTTTTTCCTTTTTTTTTTTCTTTTTTCTTTATAAAGGACTGGCAAATGAACACAAAGCAAATCACTTCAGTCACTTTGCATCCTTTTATCTGCGTTTAAAGCTGACAGCTTGAGCAAAAATAATCCTTACAAATGTCAACCAGCTAAATAGTAACACTTCTCTGACAAGGCACCGTGGCAGATCCAGAACTGTCACAGCTGCTATTAAACTTTGCACCTGAGGTGCTTCCTATTATTTTTCTTTTTCTTCTTTTTGGTCCAGCCATATTTCATAGAATAAGATGACTTGGAAGGCACTCACTGGGATCACAGAGTCCAGCCCCTGTCCCTGCACAGACACCCAACAACCCCACCCTGTGCATCCCTGGCAGTGCTGTCCAAAGGCTCCTGGAGCTCTGGCAGCCTCGGGGCCGTGCCCATTCCCTGGGGAGCCTGGGCAGTGCCAGCACCCTCTGGGGAAGAACCTTTCCTCATATCCTCTCCCAAATAGCTCCATGCCGTGCCATTTTGCAGCGGTCAGATAAACAGTACCATCTGCAAAATCCCAGTTTTGTTTTGGTCCCAAACTCCAAACCGAGACAGGCTCACAAACCTGCGTGAGCAGCGTCATCCTTACAACTTACACTCCGCCTCCGCAGGTGAGCTGTAGCTCTAAAGAACCACGCACAGCATCCCACAGCGGCAGAAGATGCAAGAGGGCGCAATCAGCGCGAGAGAGCGACCTCAGCTCACGAGATTCATCCCCAAAGGCCACTCGGGCACCCACCGCGGACCACACACCCCGCCGGGGCCTCTCCGCGCCCCGAGAGCCGCCCCTCACCTCTGCACCTTCCAGCTGCCGCGCAGCCTCTTCCGCAGGGCCTTGTAGCCGGCGGCCGGCGTGAAGCTCTCGCCCTTGGAGGCGTTGAACACTATGGCATTGCGCGGGCCGCTCTCCATAGGCTCCCCCGGGGCTGCCGGAGGGCTCTGGGGAGCAGCGGGGCAGCGCCAGCGCCCCGGCCGCCCGCGGGTCCCCAACGTGTCCCCGCCGCGCCGCCGTCACCACGCGCGCCCTAGCAACGCGCCGGCCGGACGCATGCGCGAGGGGCGTTCCCCCCCTCGAGTGCAGAGGTCGCCGCAGTGGTTCGCTCCGGCCCCCGCCAGGGAAAGGCGCAGGGCGGTGCCATTGCGGAGGGCGGGGGGCGTGACGGGGCGGGGACGGGCTGCGCGCTCCCGCCCGCCCTCAGCCCGGGCCCTTGGGCGGAGTCCCGCTGTCCTGAAACCTCTCTCGAGGTTTCCGGGCTTTGATTTTGCTTGTGTCTAAAATCCCAGTCCTGACAGCTGCAGGTTCTTCCCTGTGAGGGTGCTGAGGCCCTGGCACCGGGTGTCCACAGAAGCCGTGGCTGTCCCTGGATCCCTGGAAATGTCCAAGGCCAAGCTGGATGGAGCTTGGAGGAACCTGGGAGAGTAGACAGTATGCGTGCCCATAGCCTTTGAGATGCTTTAAATTAGGGAATTCTTCTTTTATTTAAACGCAGCAGTGTTACTGACTTTGTGCATGCAGCCCCATGCTCTCAGGCCCAGTCCAAAGCAAGCACCCTCCTTAAAAAAAAGCCCAGGACAACCAGAGAAGCACAGCAGTGTTTGCAACTTTAATACAAACCATGTCATATTTCCAATGACTTCAGCATATACAAGATAGAGCATGATTTAAAAAAAACCCAAAACACACAGTTGTACCAGCACAAGGTTCCCCACACCATAAGCATCACACAACTTTTAGAAAGCCCCTTGTGTATCCTTGTGTTGCTCTGAGCCCCCTCACCTCCCCACAGCAACAGCACAGAACAGCNACATTCAATGAATACACCAGCATTTAAATTAAGGCAGAATAAATAACTGTTCCACATGAGTGATGGGCATTTTCAGCCCTGTGCTCACAGCAGTGTTGGTATGCCTGGAGCAAGTCAAGCACATGCTGTGAAAGCACCCCCCAACCCCAACCAGAGTCAGCTATAAAGTTATGTTTATTTTTCCAATAAAGTCAGCCTCTTTCCCCACCCCCCCTTTGATCTGGGATTTTCCTCCTGTACATTGGCTCCTCCATCACAGTCTCATTGTTGCTTCAGTAGCATCCCAATCCTGGACCAGAAAGATGATGCACTCACTTTGAGGAGGATCAGACTGGCATGAAAGGCCACAGTGCAGTTCAGGACTCACAGATCTGCAGCTGCCTTTGGAGCAATAACTGATGAACTGTTTTTCACTCAGCCCAGGATGAGCAGCTTGAGTGACAGAGTTCACTTAAAGGAAGGAAGCCACTGTTCATGGTGATGTGAAGAGTTTCCTTTTCTGTTGAGGGCTTGGGGAAAGACATTGGACGTAGCTGAGCATAGCTCCACAAAAAAAAAAAATTATTAAAAAAATAAAAAAGTGTCCAGTTACAAGGACCTGGCTGTTGACGTGAATGATGGCACATACTTCAACCATAAATACAACCACAGAGTGAATACAATTCTGCCAAGTAGCACAAGACACTCAGGGAAAACCATAGTCAGTGTCCCACTTTCCCTGGCAGGGAAACATTCATTGAGGGAGAAAATCCACCAAACAGCAAAAAATTAAGAGCTCTGTTCCATCCCAGCCAGTTAGTGCGTTAGTGCTAATTTCCTTACACCATGAGCAAAGGACAATACCAATCCTCTCAAAAGGAAAAAAAGGAAAATAAACGTAAAACCCATTCATTTAAAATATGGCTTCACAAAGCCTCTGTAAAACTTAAATGTCCTCTTCAGTTGGTGCATATGAAAATCCTAAAAATGCATCTGAGGCACTGGAGCTGCTGGCTGCTAGGTCAGGCGTGTGGGTGATGGAGGCAGAGATGGCTTCTTGGGTGAACTCAGGATCAAAGTGTCTCAGATCAGCTGGGCCAGCCTAAGCCAAGGAGCAGAGACACACAGTCATTGAGTGAGCAGAGCCAAACCACACCCTTGTGTTCACAGTCTAACACAGCTGCTCTTCCAAAAGAGCAATCACCACTGCATCTGCAGGCCCCAACCCACACCTCAGAACCCTCAGTGTCAGCATGAGAACACCTGGAGAGGATCTCTTCTGTAAAACAGACAGAATTACCCACTTACCACATTGGGGTTGAATGGAGGAGTAATCCTCTTGTGATATAAATCATCCCAGTTTATTGGGCTGAAGAATACGTGGTTCTTTATCTCAAGCTGTACAGAAAACAGGAAGGAAAAGTCAGTCTTCTGCCAAGCCTCCTTTTCCAGGTCTCACAGCTTTAAGTGGTTTAAGAAAGACTTGAGGTTACCACATACCCATATGCAAAATTCCTTAATATGTGAGGGTCCTGGTCCAGGAACCCCCTGAAGGGAAATGACCTGGCACACACTGGTGTCCTTAGCTGGCCACCACCCTTCTCCCTTTGGAAATCCAAGTCAACCCCCTGTGTCTCTTGTAGGAGGCTGAAGGGACAGACTGTGTGGGAAGGTTTTTCCAAGGCAGTGCTGTTATGAAAAAAATGCTCAGAATAGAAATTTTCCCATCCATCCTCCCTCCCTCCCGCTCATAGTGAAGGCCACCTACAAAGTCTGTTTTGGCACCCAGCCTCCTCTTCTGGTCCTTGTGGAGAAGTCCCTGAAGGATGTCACAAGCTGCCACAGTCTTGGTTCCTTGGATCTGTAGTGGCTTGTGCAGAATGTTGTCATACATCTGAGACACATCCCGGCTGTAAAAAGGAGGCTAATTTGAAAGAGAGGAGAAGCAGCCAGGTAAAACGTGAGCTACCAGAAGGAGCCACACATCGCAGGCTAAAATAAGCCCTGCAGTGAGTAGATGAGGGAGACCTGCCACACCTCTGCTCAAAAGGGCAGTGGTAGGATTGAACCAGATCATTAATTCAGGGTTTAGTTGCCTATCAAGTACCTTGTGAACACCAGACCAACCTCACACCACAGCTCTTACAAATAAAAATTCCACCATATAAAGTAAGCCAGCCCATTTCCAAACTTACCAGTCCAAAGAGCATTTCATAGAGGACAGCTCCTAGGCACCACCAGTCTACTGTCCTGTCATAAGGCTGCTTCTTTAGCACCTCAGGAGCCAGGTACTGGGAAGTCAGAAGGAAATATTGGAGTCAAATTATAAAGGAAGGGCTATGCCCTTCTTAGTCCCAAACCTGGCTGCAGCTCAAGTTGAGCAAATGCATTTGGAATAGCACAGATGCATTTCCCAGTATTATTTAATAAACTCTCCACTTGCTTTGGAGCAATGGGGTTGAGAGACATCTACCAAAGCCCTCAGTGTCCTTGCAGGCTACAGGAGGTTGTCTTCCTCAAGAGGACTTCTACAAGCATTTGCCAGCTGCCACAATTCATCCAGCAATCCTGTCCCACTGTGGCACATCACACCTCTAAAAAGCTACTGCATTTTTGAAAAAACTGCAGTTTTCAGCCCCAGTAAGTCTGTCCAAAGTAGCAAAACTACCAAGAAGTTTTACTGCTCCATTGAGGAACAACAGTCAAGAATTGGAGCAGTCTGCAGAACAGTTTCGCACAGAATTACCTCTGTGTACTAGCAGGCTCTGTCTAGAATAGGAAAACACCAACACACCCCAAAACTGGAAAACAAAGCTCAAACTGCTTGGATCTGCTGTGCTATTGCATAAGTGACACCTCACTGAAAAAAGGAGGGAAATTTCTGCCCACTTCTGCTGAGCTTGAACACTGAAAGGTGTTGTGTTTACAGACCCTTTGTCGAGCTGCCTGGGTATACCTGCAGGACAGGTATATTACCTAGGTTGAAGCATTACCAAAATCCCCAGGCTCAGTAAGAAGGAGGCAAAAAAGCCTCCAAGAAGCCAGGCTGGAAACAAATTTTTGCCAAATCCTGTTGCAGTGCATTGGAGGAAAGGCATTTCCTCCCTTGGAGCAGTGTTTGCATTCCAGGGGGGAGCCTGGTCCTCTCCTCTACACAGGGCACTCTGCAGCTCCTGTGTGCACCAAGGACACACAGGAGAGCACAGCAAGGTCCTGTGCATGCCAGCACCAGCAGGGTCCTTGTTCTGCATCTCTGGGGTCTCTGAGCAGGTGAACACCCTGCTCCCAGGGACAAGGTTGGCTCCACCTCCACAGCTATTTTCACAAGCCTGGCCATTTCCAAGTGCAAGAACCCCTGCCCCAACAGCTCATTAATACTCCAAAATTGCTGTGCTGTTACAAGCAGAACTGTCTCTGCTGGATAGGGAAGGCCTTATCTGAACTCCAGCTTCAGGGTGACAACCTCAGAGATCCCATAAATTTTTGAGGTGTCACATAAGCCCAAGGCCCGGAGCACCAAGTGTCTGAAGGTTTCCAGCACCCAGGTCACAGCAAAGCCCCAGCACATGCAGTACCTCAGGAGTGCCACAAAAGGTAGAAGTTGTCTCCTCTTGCTCCATTCCTTCTTTGCAGAGTCCAAAGTCTGTTAATACTATATGTCCCTAAAAAAAAGAGAAATTTTAGCTTGTCCCACTCTTTCTGGAGAGGAGACAAGATCTCCAAAGATTTGCCTAAGCATTAATTTTCATGTGGGTTTTAGTTCCCCACTGCTCATCTGCCTCCCCTTATGTTTATCCTGTAGTAGAGGGGCTAGAGCCTATAGAAAAAAAAATATTATTTGTCTACAGCTAGATAGCCATGAAGGGATCCAGCACTAGATAGCCATGAAGGGATCCAGCACTAGATAGCCATGAAGGGATCCAGCACTAGATAGCCATGAAGGGATCCAGCACTGCTGTGACTTTCTGCTACTTTATCCCAGAGCCAATTTATGTAATGGTCACCACCAGAGTTACAGCAGTGACCTGCTCTTCACCCCCCTGATCCCTGCCCACAGGTCAGGTCCCAGCGGCTAGGAATGAGCCAAGGGCCACAAAACCATGCAGTTCTTCAGAGGGCAAGCCCACTCATCCCTGCAGGATCTGCACAGAAGCACAGTGAGGCAGATAGACAAAATCCATGCCATCATGTCAGCTATAGTCCAGCTTGCAGAGCCACAGCTCTCTCTTCTGGTCCCCAATGTTTGTTAAGCCAGCAGGAAGACAGCCCAAGCTGTGAATATACCTGGCAATCCAGGAGGATGTTCTCAGGCTTTAAGTCCCTGCAAGACAAAGTGCTGTTTGAGCAGATTTGGCCACATATTTACAAAACATGGATGTGAACCAGCATCAGCTAAGAACAGAAGCTAACAAAGCCTCTCAATCCAGATCACCAAGACCTTCCCAAACTGCAGATTCCCACCTGTATACATACATGCAAACATACATAGGCTGCTTTCACACAGGATTAGGTGTTAGCCTGCATTTCCATGCATAAATTGTTACTGAGAGATGATTTCTTACTTATTGAGCCAGGTTTATTTTATGTCTTTAAACTTAACACCCTCAGACTGATACTGGGAAGGGGAAGGAATGGTTTATTGCCTGTCAGGTCCTGTGCTGAGCCTCTTGCAGGGTAAAGTGCCAGCAGCACAGCCTTGTTCAGCTACTCCAGTCCTGCATTTCACTTCCCCAGTGAATCCCTTTCCCTCCCAGCACCTCACCCCTGCCTGGGCAGGCTTGGTGCCCCTGCCTCACCTGTAGATGATGTTTAGGGAATGCAGGTACCCAATGGCACTGGCGACTTCTGCAGCGTAGAATCGGGCCCGGGGCTCACGGAAACAGCGCTCCCTTTGCAGGTGGAAGAAGAGCTACAGGAAGGTGAGAGGGTGGATCATGTCTCTAAATAAATGAAGGCTGATCTGGAACAAGGCTGAAAGCCAGCTACATAAGTGAAAAGTGATTTGCAGCAGGTAGCACATGAACAGCATGAAATAAGCCCAAGCCCAAATAAGTTTGGATTTAACCAATCCAAACATCTCTCTAGAAATTGTTGCATTTTATTTCCTCATCATTCACAAAAATTAATAATTAATTCTCACCCCCACCGCTCCCCATCATCTGCTGATCTGGTTAAGCTTCTAGCTTACTACAACCCATAGGCTGATTGCAGTGGTAGTCTGGCCATGAGAAGTGGTACATGCAGAGAGCTGAACATGCAAAGGTCCCTAACACGAACTTGGTTTGGGCAAGATATCCACCTTAACAATATCTCCCAGGCAGTTTCTGATAGCACAGAATGACAGCTGAGAAAGGTAAACTTCTACAGGACAGAAAGAGTGTAGAAAGTTGCAATGGCATCACCCCTAAGCACTAGACATGGATCCAGAGCTGGCCCACAGGGGGGTTTCCCTAAAGCTCCAACACCAACAGATCCCATATTCTCTATAGGATTTTAAAATGCCCCAATACTGCTTTTCTCAGAACGTTTACTTTGGGAATCATGTGACTCAGGTCATAGCCAGCAAGACTCTTGACTTCATTTTCATGTGAGGTATCCTGCCAGGTATTCCTGACTGCTCCTTGCCAGCAGTCAAAACAACATTATCATCTTCTCAACATCATTATCTTCTGATAAGGAATAGTTTTAAATAAGGCAGCATGTTTGTGAAGGACCAAGAAGGATTAAAACAAAGCCTGTAAGTGCACTCACCTCTCCTCCATTTACATAGTCAAGCACAAAGTAAAGTTTCTCTGAGGTTTGGAAGGAGTAGTGGAGTCCCACAAGGAAAGGGTGCTTGACATTTTTCAGGAGCACGTTGCGTTCTGCCATGATGTGGTTTTGCTATCAAAAAGCAGACAAGGCATTAAGGTTTCAGGCAAGGATCCAGCCCAGCCTGCCCTAAGGGCTCACTGCTGCTTTCAAAACATGTGGAAGCTGGGAGCCCACAAGGGTAATTTCCAGCCCCACAAAGAGAAACCCTCCCTCCTATCTGACCTAATTAATCTCTATTCTTTTGTTCTCATGACACAGGCAAATCCATGTTTCACGTGTGGACTGCCTACCTGAATGCCAGGTGCCCCAGTTGTACTACTCCGAGAGCCCATACACCAACCACAATTTCCAGAACAGCCCAGGAGAGCAGACATACCTCCTTTTTCTTGAGGATGGTTTTCTTATGCAAGACTTTCACGGCATAAAAAGTCCCGTCACACTTACGTTTGGCCAGGAGAACCTGCAAGAGAAGGTCCTGGTCACAGCTATCTGTCTCACCTTGGTTTCCCCATTAGCTCAACACTCCTGTGAGTGTTGAGCTAATTATACACAGAAAACTACTTCAGAGGGCCAGGTACAGGGTTTTAAGGACCAAGCTCCAGCCCTCTCAATTCCCAGCACTTTTTCATTGCCAGAAGAAAATCACTCAATATCTCCACATATATCCCCTAGACACCCAATAGAAAATAGTTTTGGAGCATCTGGGGCCAGCCCCATTTAAAGTGAATCCTGGCTGTCTCCAAGGTTTCTCTGGAGATCTTTTGCTGAACAAGTTTGAAACTTGTTTCAACTCAAGCACTGCTCTTTACCATCACCACCCTGCACATAAAACCCCTCACTTTTCCATCCTCAGAGAGCTCGAAGGACCTTAAAATTAGAATGGACTCTTAACAGCAGTATCTCAGGTCTTATTTAATCTCAGTCCCACTCAGGCCAAACACCCCAGGAGAGCTGCAAGCAAAGGACACAGCCAGAAACTCCTTCAGCAGCACATTTGCCTTCCAAGCTGCCTCCAAACAGCTGCAGCCCACCTGCACAAGCCCACTTACTTTTCCAAAGCTTCCTTTGCCAATAACCTTCAGGAAGTCAAAGTCTGTCGGCTTGGCACTGTTGGGCAAGAATGAAACAAGTTAATGTTTCTGGGAGGGAAACACGCACCAGTAACACCACCATCAAAGCAGAATTCCTGCTTGGAAAAAGGAGTGCTTGTGAAAGGGATTAAAGGGCGCTGGGGGGTGACCCTCGCTCCCAGGGGCTCAGGATTCACCCTGCTCTGTCAGTGCACCCTGCAGAGCGTGAGCAACCCCTCAGCAACCCAGGGGCTGAAGGCAGCAGCACTGACAGCTGCAAGGACAAAGTGATGCCTTTACAGGGGCACAGTTTATCCCTGTTTCTAAGGAAAGATATCAGGAAGCCAGCAGTGACAAGGAAGACCTTCCCTTGCTACGTCTCAAAGGAAAAGGGACAAGAGGCTACACACTTGGCCAGGAGAGGATGATTGTAACAAGTACCAGCTACAGCTTAGTCTTGTAAGCTGGTGCTTTGGTGACACCTGTGCTGTTAAAGGCCAAGAAATGTAATTGTCCAGACTCCTGCAGACACCACCCTGTGACACACAGGGACCATCTGTATCCCTCTGCCAGACCTGTTCATGCTCCACCCCTACCTGGCTTTGCAGGGAGCTTACTTGGGGTTAGCAGAAGGTCCAAGGTTGATGTTGTCTGTTGGTGTTGAAGGCTGGAGAAGAAAACAAGAATTCTAGTCACAAGGACTATGCTGTGGGTTGTGTTTTGCCTCCCTCAACACAGCATCCTTCACACAGAGCCACTGATAAACACGCATCACCAAGAGACCCAGTGGATACTTCAGCAAACATTTAAGGTCTCTTTAGATGGCCTTATGCACAGCCAGCACCACAGAGCTGCAGCCTTCCTCTTGCCAAAGACAAGGGATACACACATTCTTCCTCCTTTTCCTGTTCCCTAGGATTCTTACCCACCCCCAGACTCTGGGAACATCATGCCTTGTCCAAAAGAGCCTCTCTGCTGCTTTTCTTCACCCAGCATCACCCACAGGACAGAGCAGCAGTAAGACTCCCACCAGGCTAACACAGACTCTCTCCTTGTTTTTCCATTGAAAGACACCAGCCCCCTCTGTCCCAAAGGTGAGGATTTGCTTGTTCAGAGCCATGATCTCACCTGGGTGCTTTTGTCTGGGCTCCGAGAACGATCCATTAAAAACACAACTCTCTCAGCACTTGGGAAAAGAAGAGGAAGTCAGTGTTGAATACAAAATCTGAGAGAGAAACAGCTTCACACCATTAACCTGCCAGGGAGCAGTGCAAACCCCAGTGTGTGCATCCCTTCCACCATAGCAGTGCTCAGCCAAGCTCCCCAGCACTGCCATCCCCAAAGGATGGGGTGCCTGCACTCTGGGGGAGGCAGGGAACAGTGTGACAGGAGATTGAGGAAACAGGGTTCCTGAGTGAACAAGTACATCTGACATTAGCCCCTGACTTGCAATAGCAGGCACTGCACGAGCACCTGAGGACCAGCACAGCCCCAGCAGCAACCCAGCACCAGGCCAGGTGAAGTCACAGCTCTCCTGGCCATGGCCAGACCCCTGTCAAGGCAGATGCAGCCCCCTCCCCACTGCACAGGGATGCTGTAGCATTGAAGACCTCTTGTCTGCCTGGTGCAGCTTTTGCTGGGGCTGGAGAAGCCAGACTCACACGCTTGTTTGTTCAGGTCCACCCTGCCTGAGCATCACTGGGGATGGGTGAGCCTTGCCCCAGGGATTCCTCCCTTTGGTTTTAAGGGCTCCCCTATGCTTTTGCAAAAGCCAGAATTTAGAAGATACCATGAACAAAACAGCTCTGCTCTCTTCTCCCCTGCCCAGAGAGTTTAGATTCCCCTCAGCCCCACCACACTGTCATATACTGCATCAAGGCTCTGAATCCCCACAGCCACCCTCTGCCCCACCCCTCCCAAAAAGGGGGCCCAAAGACCCCGCCAGCCTCCCCACATCTCACCTGTGGGTGCTCCCACCCTCTGCCCTCACACACCACCAGGCACAGACCCCCACCATCCCAAAGAATCCCCCCTGGCACAGCCAGGCTGGGCATGGCAGGAGCTGCCGGGCAGCAGCGGATGCTGGCAGCTGCACCAGGGCCTGCCCACATCTGCCCGGTGCCAGCCAGCTCCATCCACCAGCCAGCCAGCACAGGGGCCAGCGGGCTGAGCTCTTAAAGGGCTCCCATCCCCCTGGGAGGGTGTCATACTCACTAGGAGCACAGCCTGGAGCCGGAGGCCTTGATGGTTTGTTCTATCCTCTCCCGGCCGTGCTTGATGAGTTCTGTGAGGAAAGTTGGAGCACCGAAGCCGATTAGCTGGCAGCGTGATCACAAGTGCACAGAGGCACATTTGTTCTTCACTGACCTTGCTCTTCTCTCCACAGCCGCCCTCCTCCCCCTTCCACTCACATACCAAAATAACCAGGAAATTATAGGAACCAGGACATCTTCCCTCCCAGCCTCACCAGGAGCCCTCAATAGCTCACAGGACAGGGATGAGTGCCACAGAACAGACACCCTCTCTGGTGGCCGAGGGGACTCAGGCTAAAGCACCACTGTCAAGCCTTCCCAAGCCACCCCTGTGTCCCCAGGGGGGACAAGGAGAGTGCTTACAAGGACGAGGTTGTACTGGGATACGTCACACACTTGGCACATCCACTGTCCCCTTCATTCAGGACTCCGCGAGTAATTAGGGACGTGAATGAAACCTTTCAGGCCCTGCAGGAGGTAAGCCAGCACACACACATCACAGGAGTAACTCGCCCAAGGACACACAGCCAGTGCCAGAAGCTGGGATTCCCACCATGGAGCATCCCTGCTGTACAGGCAGTTGCCACCACTCATCATCACCTCTCCCTGCAGAGGGGAAGCCCCGAAGCCCTGCTCCCTGCTGCACAGGCTGAGCAAGAGGGAAGCCCAAGGAGTGCAGCTTGTACAGAGGAGTTCCTTGCTCCTTGCTTTGCTTAGGTGTAGATAGCAAAATTATTTCAAGACTCAGATTTACTCCTCAGTTCTGCCACTGAAGGAAAAGCAAGAATCAAAACATTCACAGAAACATGTGTTTCCCTTCCCTCTCCATCTAAAAAGAAGGGGCTTTAGAGACTCAAGCAAGCTTTCAACCTGGAACTGCTCTTCTACAGACCAAGGAATGGACAGCACCGACTGCCAGAGCCCATCCCCCTGGGCAAGGATTTTGTAGGACAATGAGTTTTGAGGCAAACAAGCCCATAACAGAACCTTTCCTGCGTGGATCTTTGAATCTGCCAGGCAGAGGGTTCTGTGAGCTCCTGAGAGCCCTTGAACTGGCCCTACCAGAAGATCTGGGATTTGGGGGCAGCTCTGATGAGCAGCCAAAAAACTAAGCTGTGAGTTTAGAGTTTTTGAATGGATAAGAAAGGCAAAACAAGAATTTAAAGCAGAGGCCACAAACCATGCAGAGGCAGAACTTACATCATCAGGCTGGCCTGAGCCCTGACCTTGTCCATACTTTACCCTGCAGCAGGTCCAAGATCCTGTCCTAGCTGGCACCCACCAGCAGGGACAGCACACAGGCAGCACCCAGACAGACCAAACCCCATCTCCTCCCCCTGGGCATAGTCCTTTCCCTGACAGCCTGGCTCTCCCGGGTCTGCTGAAGGTCATCCCACACCTGCCCCGGGGCTGTGTTTGTCTCACAGGTTGTGGGACAGGCATGGCCACAGCAGAAGGACATCACTGCTGCTGTCTCTGAGCAGACAACACTCACTGAAGGACCCAGGCCTGGGAGGAGGCTGGCACAGGGCACACAGGTGTGTGTGGACAAGCCCCAGGCTGCACAGGGCAGCAGTAGGGAGAGGAGTGAAGGTTCCCACCCCTGCTCAGGAGCCTCTTGCCAGAGCAACCCCACCTAACAGCTCACTCCTGCTCACTGCCTGCAGCTCCATCAGGTGATACAGCCCATTTCCACCAAATCTGAAGCCCCACAAGCTTGGGTTTGGCCTCAGGGCCAGCTTGCTGCCACTGTTCTGATCCCAAACCCGGGGGAAATAATGACTCAGGCACAGTTGGAGGAATGACAGCTTAGGCATCTTGGAGAGCACAGGGGCAAGCCACAGAAACACATCCACGTGCCTTACAGGTATTAACTAGCAGCAAAGGATGCAGAACAAGTTCCTGACTTGCTCCAAGGGGCTTGGACAAGCCTGTTTTAACAACCTGCAGCTAGGCAGGAGCCCCTTCCAGCCTGGCAGCCCATTTGTGCCTCCCTCCACCAGCCCTGTTCTGCTCCACTGCCTCTTTGCTGGAAGTGAAGCCACTCAACAAGTCCCTGCTGACCAAGGGCAGCTTTTTCATTAAAGGGACTTGCTCTGAGGTTAAAGTCTCTGGCACTGAAGCACCATACCCATTTTTAGGATGTGTATATCCACATCCCACATCACTTTCTATTCAGGTTCAGAGCCACCTTCCCCAGCCCAAGTCCACGTTCAGAACCGGGTTAGTTTGTGGTTTAAATCTCACAAGCAGTCAGGCAGGCTTTTCCTTATCACTAACAAACCCTACTCCCCCTAAAGCACAAAGATTTCCTGAGCGCACACACTGAACAACAGAACCAGAAATAGGTCATGAAGACACGCTGGAATCCTTGGTTATCCATGCCCGGCTGCGTCCCTCCTTGTGCCTGCTGGTGCAGCACGGATGCTCCAGGCACAGCCAGGGCCACTGACAGCATCGGCAGGCAAGGCTAGGAGTTCCCAACAGAACGTGGCTGTCACACCTCAGGAGCACAAACCCCTGCGCCCCACTCCCCCCTCCTCAAAGACCGTTTCACCCCAACCCCCGGCCTCGGGCACCCCCCGGGCACGAAGTACCCGCTCACACAGCAGAAAGCTGCTACTTACAAGTTGGAGCAGTTACTGCAGCTAAATCTCCCCCCACCACACATCCCTCAGTAACATACGTTTGCTTCCCAGCAGAGCACGAGCAGCTCCCCGTTCCTTGCACAGTTCTGGCAGTGGTGACCCACATTCCCATGCCAGCCCAGCGCTATTTGCTACAAACACATTACTAATGCAACGCGTACCTTGCACGGAGACACAACCTCACAGACTCGTCATCTGCGGGCTGCCCCCACCCTCCTCCCTGATGTCACCGCTCTCGGCAGCCTTCCCTGCCTAACCTACATCGCAAACCCTTCCGAGCGAGTCCCTCGTCCTCTCCTGCTCTGGGGAGGGCTGGCTGCCAGCACGGAGAGGCCTGGCAGGGACAGCAGGTGATGTTGTGGAGGAAAGGCAGAGTTTGGAGGGGCAGCGGCGAGAGAGGGGCACCCAAGGCAGCCCACAGCCTCCACCCAGCACAGGGGCTGCTCGCAGCTTAAGGGGGAGATGCCCCAGTTTCAGCTCAGAGAAGAGCAGGGAGGGAGGTGGGAAGGAGGATTCCTGCAAACACGTGCTTTTACTGGGAGGGAAAAAAACGCTCAAGTTTTCCCCTGCTACAGATCTAAGAGATAGCTGCAAGCTAGAGCTGAACTCCACTTTCATTGCCATTGAGACACTACAGCAAGTCCAGGAAGATGTTAGGGAAGACTTTAAAGCACTTCTGCATTTCAGGAAGCTTTCTTAACCACCCTCTGGAGAGCTCTGGGCTTGTCCAATTTTCTCCTGCAGATCCTGTTCCCTACACCCCAGGGACACTTTAAAACAGAGCAGGAGCCCAGCCAGGCAGCCCTGGCTCAGGGCAAGCTGGAGACAAGCAATCCTCAAAATTTTAGAGAAAAGCTACATGCAGAACTTAAAGAAAACAGCAGGTGGCTAAAGCTTAAAGCACTTTGCAAAAAAATAGTTCCATGAAAACAAGTCACCAAACATACCTGGGAGCACATCTCCCAGAGGCTGAGCCCTGGAGCACGGGAAGCAGTCCACAACCAGCGAGCACAGAGACCTCTCATGCCCCCCACTTCCCCTCCTTGCACCGGCCCACCCTGTTAGGCCAGGAGCCCAAAGCTCCTTCCTAAAACCCGGAGGGGAAGAACTTTGTTTCCTGCAGCAGTTCATTTAGCCTCTAAACACAACAACTCTCAGCTCCTCAGAGTGATCACACCATTGCTGGTGCCTCACTGCAGCACTTTAAAGAGAGCAGGAAAAGCTGACCAGCTGCAAAAGATGAAGAAACACCTGCTAGCTATACCCAAGGAGTGAGAATTTAGGTGGGAGGGATGGCTTTGGGTGGGGAGGAAAAGATGCAGGTGCTGGGTAGGAGCAAATTACAGCCTGGCAGGCAGCTCAGGTGTTCTGAATAATTTTTTACAAGTCAGCTGGAAATTTGTCCACTGTGCAGTGGTTTGGAGGAAGGTCAAATCTGGCATTTGGTTCAGGTCAAACCCTGATGAAGCTGCTTTTTACAGGGACCCTGGAGGGCTGCAGCCAGGCTGGTGCTTTGCAGCACTATTAACTGCACACATACACACGTGGGGAGCCTGGTGATTTGAGAGACCAGAGACTGAGCTCTGAAGGAGACCTGGGAGAAAGGCTGATGTCTTCTCTCTCTTCATTAGAAACAAAGCAGTTGCTTTTTGCTTCCACTGCAGTTTCCCATAAAATTTCCCTGCATGCAGCATTCCCTGTGGGAAGCAGAAGGGCTACGGTGGCATGGGTCCCTCACCCCAGCCTGCAGGGGGAGATAATCGGGAGCATCTCATGTGCTTGGTGCCATGTGTAAGAAGGGAGGGAGAGCAGCATTTTGCCTGAAATATTACTTTCCTTCAGGTCCAAACCTGATTTTTTGCTCAGCCAATATTCTCAAGCTATCAGCATTGACATCTTTTAAGAATATCCCTGGTTTTTCTTTTCTCCAGCTTAGCCTTCGCTTGCATTGAAATGGTCAAATTTCAGAATAATTTCATCAGTTAACATACATTTTCTAGTCAGTGCCTTCTGCTTTTCTTTCTTTAATGAAAATCTCAGTGTTATCAACAAAATCTACTTGATTTTAATTTCCATGGAAAAAGGCATCTTTAATTAAAAACCCACTTTTCTATCTAAAGAAGAGAAAGCAGGAGGATCCTGTAAAGAAACTTTTAACAGCTAAAATACATAAAACTGATGACATAAATGCATAAATGCATAAATCTGATGAGATATAATGATGGACAAAGTGATGTTGGGTCAGTTTTGTCCATCCTCCACCCTCTGTGAGGATCACTGACCCTGCAGGGCTGGGTGTCACCCAGGGACAGGTGAAAAGCTGCCACCTCCCCTCACACACAAATCCCACGTGTGTCCCACGGGAACCAGGCTCCCTGCAGCCCTTGCTGGGCAGGCTGAGCCCAGCTGGAAAGCTCAGAAGCCCAACACTAATGGGAGACCTCCACGGGATCCTTCTCCATGGCCTCACCATCCCCAGGGCTCAGTGGCACCGTGCCATCCAGCAGCATTACCCTTTGTCTTGCCCAGGGCAGTGGAGGAGGGCTCCATCCAGGCCACGAACATAAGCCAGCTGAGATAATCCCCTCTCCTTGCAGCTGGGGCAGGAATTCAGCTGCTGGCTCCGGGTGTCCTCGGGAAGCAGAGCACAGATGTTCCTCTGTCTGCAAAGGTGAAGGGCACAGGAGTTAGAGCAGAAGCAAGTCCCTGGTGCAGCCAGGCACAGCTTTGGGACACAGGGACAGCTCCTGAGTCTCATCTGGGCAGCACTCACCCAGCATTCAGGCTGGTGGGGATTACTGAGGGCTCTGCCGTCACCCCAGTGACAAAGCACTTTGGGACTGGCAGACAGAGGGAATGGAAGAGAGCTGAGAGCTTTGGCTCCTGTAACACAGGAGAAATGTATCCCAAACCTGTTTAATTCATGTATTTCTGCTGTCAGGAAAGCATTTGGGGTTTAGATGCTTTTGAGGCGCTGAAACCCAGTTCACTCTACCTGTATCCAAGGTGACTGCCCTGACACAGGTGGCTCCCTGGCACAGAAGAAGACATTCCCTGGAAGCACAGGGACACATGGCCCACCAGTAAATCCTCAGTGTAGGGCAAGTCCTTATTGGAAATTCAACATCAGACACCACCAGACACCTGGGGCAGCTGCAAAGGGCTTTGCCTGTGGAACCCTGTGACTCTCCCTGGGGAGGTGACCAGGGTGAGCAGTTGTCACCCTGAGGACATGAGTGGGACAGCTGGATGTGAGCAGGGTTAGCCTCCTGCCCTGCCCATGTGTAAGAGGTGAGGCTTTGCCCTTGCTCTGTCCCGTGTGCCCACAGCCAGTCACCCCCTGCAGCAGCTCTTGTCCCTCACCCATGGCCCATGGCAGGACACTTCAGTGCCACTGAAGGGACTTCTGAGTGTGGGAGCACACACACCACACAGGCACATGTCCCTGCAGGTGCCAGCAGGGTAACCAGGCCCCCTTACACCAGCACTGACCTTGGGCCGTTCCCCTGCCCAGAACTCACACGCTCCTAAACAAAATTAAACAATTCTGGTGAAGCTGGAGAGCTGCTGATGTCAGGGCTGGGTTTTGCCAGCATTGCTGCTCTTCTGTGCCTGGCTGCTGTTTCCCTGCCCTCCACAGAACACATCTGTGCCAGGAAAACTCTGGCTGGACCTGAGTTCAAAGGTGAGGAGCAGCTCTTGGGCAATTTAACCCCTTCTGTGCACACATCCTGCCTGGACCTGGCCAGGCCACAGAGTGAACAAGCTCTGGCCACAGAGGGATTTTTTTCAGCTGGATTGGCACAGCTCAGAGCCTCCAGACATTGCCTATACTTGGAAACATCTTCTTTTCCCCCAAGGGAAGGAAGCTTTCTCTTCCCCAAGCCCTATAAGGGGCCAAGGGCTGTGTGGTCCTTCCATGGCTGCCTTAGATCCCTCCAGGAAGGACCATCCCAACAAAGCCATGTTTGCAGCTTCACCAGGACAGGACACATCCAGTGGGGACAATAGGTCCAGCCCATTGTCTCTGCACACAGAGAACTACTCCCTCTCTCTCTGTTTTACAATACTTTATATGCTATTTTACAGGGAAAGATAATCCTAATCTCCCTGTCTAGCAATACCCATAACCATAATCATAAAAGTATCACTGAAGTGGAAGCACACAGTCCTGAGCAATTGGAATTGCAGGGAAGGTCCAGATAAGGCTAAAACAAATAACTTCTCTAGAGAGCACAAAGCAAGAGTCCATGGATCTGCAGTGAAAGCTGACCTAAAATTTGGCTACTCAGTTATCTCTGCTGGGTAAGAGCTAAGAGGATAGGATAGGATAGGATAGGATAGGATAGGATAGGATAGGATAGGATAGGATAGGATAGGATAGGATAGGATAGGATAGGATAGGATAGGACAGGACAGGACAGGACAGGACAGGACAGGACAGGACAGGACAGGACAGGATGTTCTTTGAAAGCTCAGAGGCTATTTGTTCCTTTTGGGAAGATTCATAAAACACTAAATAGAATATTGGTGACCACTGCAGCTCTTTAAAATATTACTTTATTTTTCCCCTTCTACATTTTTCTTTCAGCTTCCAAAAACCAGGGCTCTGCCTGAGGCTTTGCCTTTGATCTTGCCAAGGAATCCCACATAACTGCTGGGATATTGGATTGTGTTTTGGAAAAAGGAGACAAGAGGAGACCACTGGGGATCAGGTTTTTATTCCAAAGGACAGCTAAGGTGGGTTTAAGCAACTCTTGCCACTTTTTGTGCCTCTGTTTCTGTAAATATGAATGTGGCAGAATATTACTGATCTCTTGTAAAGCCTTTACATCTTCTGTGGAATAAATTCCTGAGGTTATTAGCCATTAAATTAAGTGGCTGGGACATTTTTGCTCCCAAGTGCTTTTCAAGTGTAGGCACAGTCTCAGTGAATAAATAACACTGTTGGAAGCAGCCTGACTGTAAATGGCCCCTCCTGACCAGCCTTGTCCTTGTGGAAGGCTCGACTGTCCTGCTTGCTGTCCCCTCTTCTCCTTCCCAGCAGCATTTCAGGACATATTACAGCCTCTGCTTGAGGGCCTTTAAAAAACAAACAAACAAACAAACAAACAAACAAAAAACAACTACAAACCTCAAACCACAAACGTCAAAACCTGTTTTTTGGGGCGAGTACCTCTTTTCCCCTGCAGCACAGGTCAGTGTGACTGACACGGGGCCACCACCCCTACCTAGATCAAGCCCCGAATGTGCCCAGCCAGGTGGGGACAAGGGCAGAGAGGCACTTTCCTGGCTGGATTGAGCAGGGCTTAGCAGCTCAGAAGTGGCTCTGAGAGTGCCCTGACCAGCCCCAGGCCCCTTGGCACAGCACTGGTTTCATCAGGAGAAGCTGTGGGTGCAGTGTGCCTGGGAATGCCTCCCCTCTGCCTGCTCCATCCCTGAGAGCTGCCAGCTCCAGCTCCACTGCATGGGCTCCGTGTTTTCCACCCTTTTTATCCACATGCAAATCCTGGGAGGAAACTGGTGCTGGCAGAGCCAGAGGTTGTCTCCAGCAGAGTTATACACACTGGATCCAATGAACAGCCCAGTCCAGTGAGCAACCCAGTCCATTGCCAGGACCTGTGAGCCCCTGTGCAAGGGCAGCAAAACCATCCTGAAATCTGCCAAGCCCAGCTGTGTTCCTCTGCTCTGGAACTGAGCAGGAGCAGCCCTGCCTGTCCTGCCAGAAAGGGGTTTGGGAATGCTCTGTTGAAGGCTGCTGGACACCCCTGAGCTTCACCAGGCCTGGCCTCAGAGACTCTCACAGCCCAAGAGACCACAGCCAACACAACCTGAAATCTCTGGTGTAAACTTCACCCTTCTGGTGCTGGCTGCAAATCCCAGTGGAGCACAAGGCTCCTTTCCATGTGCAGGTGGCCCAGGAATGTGGGGACACACAGTTGGTCTCTGCTGATCTGCCAGCTCCTGAAATGACCCAGATCAGGGACCCTCATGGGTGCTCCCCACAGGAGCTCAACCAGCTGAGCTGATGTGGGGCTGCAGGGACAAGCAAGGTGATGGGAGGTCCTTTGATGGAAGTTTCCTGGGGAAAGCAGAGCTAATGCCAGAAATTTTCCCAGCTAGTTTGCAGGGGCAGCTAAGAGGCTGCTCGTCTCTCCTCTGGACTTCTCCACAGCTGGGAAACAACCCCACTGCTGGAACTCAACCCCCCTCCACTTCCAGCTGCTGGCCCTGGGGAACAGCTCTTCCACAGGCCAGCCAGGTTCCTGGCAGCAAGGGACGAGTCCTTTACAAAACCCTCTGCTGCTCCCAAAGGCTTCAGGAACGCACTAAAAGAAGGGAGGGTCTCAATCATCCCAGAGAAAGCAAATGGCCATTACCTGCAGACAGGGCTCCTGGGATCCTGGGCTGGTGGGCACTGCCACTCTCGCTGTGGGAAGCAGCTTGTACAGCTCTCCCTCCCGTTGTTTTTATTTTGGCAAGGCAGTCTGAAGGTCGAAGAAAAAGTCCGAAGGAGTGGCTTGTGGCAGGCAGTAAATTATTACCCTGGGCCGCTCTCTGAGGGGACCAAGGCACGGGGAGCTGGGGTGGGAGAGGAAAATCCCTCCTTGGGGGGATTAGAGGGCAGCTCGCTGGCAGGGAAGTGCAAAGGGTCAGAACAAAGTGCTCTGTTTGCCGGAGGCTGTGCTGGGTCACATGCTGGGTCCCAGCAGAGGTAATGAGGCATGGGTCACCTCCCAAACTTCAGCAAGACCTCCTGGCTGTGGACATGACCTGTTGCCAATCCCCCAGCAACCCACAGACCTCCCCAATCAGGAAGGAGCTGGGTGAGAAGGAGCCTTGCCCTCTGGCAGCACTGAGGGGCAAGAAATCCAGGGACTTTTACATGTTCCATATGTGCAGGTGTGACTGTCCTACGACTTCCCTTCTGCCTCCTGTGTGTCCCCCACTCTGTGGATCCTGGGCCACTCATACAGAGGAAGAACAACCTGAGAATCCAAGGAGGACCCAGACCCATGGGCACATCAGAACTTAGCCCAGGGGAGCACTCTTAGACCCAAAATCTACTGCCCTCCATGCCCTCCCCTATTTGCTCTATTCCTCTCCCTTCCCCTCTGCAGGAACCCAGCACACATCCCTGTGTGGGGGCCCAAACAAGAGACTGACAGATGACTGTGTTGGTGGAGTCACTGGTGGAGCCTTCAGCTCCTCCCCTGAAACACAAACTCCAAGATGTACAAAATCCTTTGACAGAGAACATTGATTCCACTGTCAGAGTAAGCATTTTCTGAAATAGCCTGGAATTTGATGTGGAGTATCCAAACTTCATGAGGCCAAGTTATCCAGCTGCCAGCACAGCAAGGTGTCTGGGTCCATGTGTGAGGAGGAGGCAGAGCCACACCTGCCCTCTGCACAGAGGGAGGAGTGGGCTCAGCCCTGACCTCGCTCCAGCTCCCACCGACGGCCCCGTTGGGTGGCATGACTGCGGATGCATGAGGGCAGCAGAGATTTGGTATTACCTTCATGTCTCAGGAAAGGAGACCAGAGGTCCCTGTTGTGTCTGAGGAACTGGAAAGACACAGAGAGAAGTAAATCCGTTCCCTGGTAGTGCAGAGAGGGCCTTTGTTTGTCTGGTTTTCAGAGTGAGAAGGTTTAGAGGATTGTTGCAGCGCATGACCAGAAGCTATGAAGCACGGACAAAAGCCATTTGGAGCACAGATCAGACTTTGCCGTCGCCCTGGCTTTTCAGAAGATTCCTGCTTGGTTCAAGTCAAACCTGCTGCTGTTTTGGGGGTTATTTTCCTCACTCAGCTGCATCCCTTGCTGTCAGGGCTGCACACGTGCCACAGCACTGGGCTCACCAAGGCTTTCAGCGGCCTGGGCACTGCATCCAAATGTCTGCTGCGGCGGGCTGCGGGCGCTGCCCCGGCTCCAAGCCCAAGGCACAAGTGCTGCGCCAACAACCACATCCGCTCCGACCGCGGACAAGTTTAGAGGATAAAGCCTGCGCTGATCGCTCGGCTCGCAGAGCCGGCTGGTTTCGCAAGCTGGTCTCACGTCAGCCGCCAGCGAGCGCCGGCTCCCGGCAGGAGCGCGGAGGGAAGCGCCTGAGCAGAGCTGACAGCGCGACAAAGCCCGGAGGGGCTCGCTGGGACATCGCTGGCCTCGCCACAGCGGACAACGGCGGCGAGGCAGCCGCGGACGTGCCCTGGCATCCCCGGGAGCCGCACCGGCCGCTGCTGCCCGGCGGCAGCGGGGGGCACCAGGGCCTGCCCGAGCTCCTCCAGCCGGGAGCATCACCCTGGGGAGCTCAGGGATTTGAGGCATGCTTGCGGGGGCTTGGGGCACTCTCTGGTCAAGCTTCTCTGTTCTTCACCCTGAAGGATAGGAGTGAGGATCCCTGACCTTCCCCTCACTGTCCCAAAACCGGCACAAATCTTCTGACAGCCCCAAGTACAGCAGGGCCACTTCTGCTCACAAGGGGAATGGGAAAAACAATGCTGAATTAGGTTTGAAACCTCTGCAAAATTAAAGCTCCATAAAACGGTTTCCATCGTCATGTACCCTGAACCAGAGAACTTTTGGCCCTGTAAAGCACAAAGAGGAGGAGACATTAGTCTGTGAGCATCCTGCGTCCAGACTCAAGCAGCTGCCCGCAGGAGATGAGAGACAGCTGCCATGTAGCATGGCATGGCATGGCATGGCATGGCATGGCATGGCATGGCATGGCATGGCATGGCATGGCATGGCATGGCATGGCATGGCATGGCATGGCATGGCATGGCATGGCATGGCATGGGTCCCTTTGCTTCCCTGTGGGGAGCACAGAGGCAGAAACATCCTGAAAGCACCGTGTGCAGAGCCGGTGCAAACCAGAGAGGTGCAGAGCAGTGCAATAACCTGCCAGGGAGCCTCAGCTCTGCACCTATTGCCAGGATCCGAGGGGATGTCCCAGCCCTGCTCAGGGCAGGGAGATAGGATGGATGTCCTCCCACGCTGGTCCCTTATAATCTCCCTGGGGAGAAAGCAGAGCTGGAACAGAGAGTTCAGGGCAGAAGCAAGAGCACCGAGCACCCCTGAAGAGATGCCCCCCTTCCGGGCTGGCTCCCCTCACCGCGGGCGGGTGGATGCGGTGGCTCCGGGCCGGGCACATCCCATCTTTCAGCTGTGGATGGAGTCGATGGCGCCAGGCCGGGCACATCCCGTCTCCGGGCTGTGGATGCAGGCGGTGGCTCCG